>JAPWTK010001397.1:0-51110 GCA_029963805.1 Aromia moschata
GCCGCAGTTTGGGGGGACTCAAACCTTACCAAACTGTGGACTTGTTCCTCATTGGCGTTCACGTCGCGAGGGGGGACTTTGGGGTGCTATTTCGTGGGATTTATAAGCTGTGAAGTAGCCTCCCAAAGACGAACAATGAGGGAAAGTTGCCCAATCCCAAGGTGGTGAGGAAATCCGTGCCGAAGGGATGAATGACACATGGGAAATGTGCCTCGAACGAGCCCTCCGGAGCACCGGACGAAACTCCAGAGTATGGTAGCCTTGCCCCAGTAAACGGCTCTGCTGGGGTTGACCGACAATCCGACTTACTCGTGGGACCAAAAATGGACAACACCCAAAAGAAAAAAACAAGACGACTAGTCCAATGGAGGTCGAGGAAATCAAACCGTCATCTTCAGAAGACACAGAAAATCTGCTCCTGGAGGGCTGCTCTTCTTCAACGAAGGCTGGGGAGGTACTTAATGTACCGTCTCCGAACTCTGAAGAAGAGGACAGAATCCTCCAGGAACACAAAAATCAAGACGCTACTGGAGGCACAAACACTCCAGCAGTCGAACATCTTGATGAAGATTTAGATAAACTAAATCTAGCTACGAAACGCCTTTCCGGTGCACAACGCAGGAAAAAGGCGATCGAAGAGGCAATAGCTAGAGGGGAAGCTATTAGGCCCAGGAAACCTAGGTCTAACCGCAAGCCCAAAAAGCAACAGCCACTGGAGGGCAATAAACCACCAGAAAACCAAACACTGGTGGCGAACAAACCCCCAAAGAACCCTCAAGCTGGCAAAAGAGGACACTCTGATACCAGCACTCCATCGCCGATCAAAAAAAAGAGTAAGCAGGAGCTGGAGAAGGCAATACCCAGTACCTCAACTAGGGTTCCAACCTTCAAACAAGCCCTGACATCTATAAAGATGGCGGTGGCACCAATGAGTTATCCTGAGGATAAGCTCACGCTGGAGCAAACAAAACAACTCGAGATAGCTATAACCAAAGAAATTTGGAAATGCGAGCCGGGAACCGGGCCTCAATTTGCAGGCAGCTACCCTCAATCGGAGGTGTTGATCATAACCTGTGAAAGTGAGACCTCGAAGGCCTGGCTGAAGCAAAGGGTGCCAACACTTTAACTCTGGGAGGGGGCAAGCCTTAGGGTCGATGACGCTAAGGAAATTGTCAAAACTAACAGAGTACTAGTGTGGGTGCCTACTGAATTTCTTGAGGTTAGAGAACCTGCAAGAATTCTTCAGTTACTGAAAACCCAGAATATGGGCTTAAGTACAGAAGACTGGCGAATTATCGGCAGCCGGTCAAAGTCGCAAGGCATCACCCTTGTACTCGGACTGGACGACAAAACTCTGGAGGAACTGAGCAGGAGGGGCTTCAAAGCCTATCTTGGCTTAACTCAGATAACCTTCAGAGTTACTAAAAAGAAGAAAGAAGAGGAAAATGCTGCGGGTCCTTTAAATAAACCTGCAGCATAACAAAGCTGCCACTGCTGCCCTCTTAAGATTCCTTGCTAACGACAAGACCGATATAGTTCTGATACAGGAACCGTGGATCAACGGGGGTAAAGTATCAGGACTAGGGGAAGTCAAAGGTAAGATTATATACGACCAAACAGCAGGAAACGTCAGAACCTGCATAATAGTTAGGAATGAACTACTTGCCTTAAAGATGCTAAATTTCTGTTCTAGGGATCTGGCAGCGATAAGTCTAAAGCTACATATGGCAGGAAACTGGACGGAAGTCGTTATAGCCTCAGCATACCTACCATATGACTCACCAAGTCCACCTCCATCGGAGGAACTCGAGAGGCTGGAGGAATACTGTAGGCTATCAAACCTACAGATCATAATTGGGATGGATGCAAATGCCCACCACACTGTGTGGAGGAGTAGCAACATCAATACAAGAGGTGAGTACCTTTTAGACTACATTATAACTAAAAACTTAGTACTAATGAACTGAGGTAACGAGCCAACTTTTGTAACAAAACTCGAAGCGAAAAAATTGACATAACTGTTGCGTCTCCGAAAATAAGCTCCCAAATAACTCATTGGCGTGTGTCAGAGGAACCGTCGCTCTCGGACCACAGGTACATCTGTATGGAGATCTCAAACGTAAAAAATCCAGTGGGGACGTACCGTGATCCGAGAAAGACGAATTGGGAGAAATATTCGGAGACTTTAGCAACAAACCTAATCGACGTCAAGAGAAAAATAAAAACAACATGGATATAGAGATAGTATCTGATCAACTTCAAGATGCTATAATAAACTCTTATCATGAAAACTGTCCCTTAGTAAGTCGAAACACCAGCAAAGATAAAAAGCTGGTGGAATAAAGATTTAGACAAACTAATGAAAGAAACACGCTGCTTATTTAACAAAGCGAAAAAGACAGGTGAGTGGGAGCAATATAACACCACTCTGACAAAATATAACAAAGAGATCCGGAAGGCAAGAAGGAATTCCTGGAGGAAGCTAAGCGATGAGGTGGAAACAACCTCGGAAATGGCACGCCTCCAGAAAATCCTTGCAAAGATCCTATTAATCCCACAGGGAATATTTTAAAACCTAATGGGAAATACACGGAGACTGGAAGAGAATCTGCCAGACTCTAGTGAGATAAAAGAGAACAAAAAAATTCCAGATCTTCTGAACTCTGATAACAGAGCTAGAAAGAGGGACTGGTCTCAGGCAAAAGAAAGTTGTAACCCGAAGCAAAATTAGCTGGGCCATTGACTCATTTGAACCATATAAATCACCGGGACCTGATGGTATACTCCCGGCACTCTTACAGAGGGGCAAAAAACACCTGATACCAGTGATTTGTAAATTGCTAAGGGCAAGCTTAGCAATGGGATATATTCCAGTAAACTGGAAGAAATCAAAGATAGTCTTTATACCTAAACCTGGGAAAGACTACTCTCAGGCTAAGGCATACAGACCCATAACTCTATCATCTTTTATGATAAAGTTAATGGAAAAACTAGTCGAAGTGCATGTCAGGGAAAACTTTCTTAAGGAAAGACCATTACATGTAAACCAACATGCATATCAGGCTGGTAAATCCTGTGAAACGGATCTGCACCAACTCATATTGAGAATAGAGACGGCTCACAGGAATAAGGAAATAGCTCATGCAGCATTTCTAGATATAGAGGGGCATTTGACAATACCTCTTTCAAATCAATGATATCAGCTGTAGCAGCAAAGCGTGGCGTTGACGACACCACATGTAGGTGGATAAAAAACACGAAAAAGAAAAAGCTAGGAAATTATACAATTGCACAGCTTTTCAATACGCAACTGCAAATAAGCCAGGAGGTGAAGTATCTAGGAGTTACACTGGATGCAAAACTAACCTGGAATACGCATTTGCAGAAAACCATGAATAAAGGAAAAATGGCACTAATGGCTGCCAAGAGGGCCATAGGCATCAAATGGGGACTTAAACCCTGCATGGTACATTGGTTCTACACAGCAGTAGTGAGACCCATTATAACCTATGGATCACTTATATGGTGGACCAAAACGATGCAAAGAAAGCAACACTGGAGCTCTCGAAACTTCAGAGATGTGCCTTTGCATCAATAGTGCAATGAAAAGCACTCCAACAGCGGCAATGGAAACCATATTAAACCTTCCGCCATTAGATATTTATATCAAGGCGGAGGCAAGAATGGGGGCCCACAGGTTGAAGTGTAATGGTAACTGGCAAGACGCAACTTTTGGTAATGCCAGTATAACAAGTGCGATCACAGATCCATTATTTTTAATGACAAGTGACGAAATGACACCAAGAACTAACTATGCA
Organism: Aromia moschata; assembly: GCA_029963805.1. Taxonomy (NCBI): domain Eukaryota; kingdom Metazoa; phylum Arthropoda; class Insecta; order Coleoptera; family Cerambycidae; genus Aromia; species Aromia moschata. The sequence goes on from JAPWTK010001397.1 coordinate 3,819, forward strand.
AAACCTTTTAACATTCAGTTAAATTGGGAAGCAAAAGAAGAAACCAACTGTCAGGAAGGAACACTAGTGTGGTACACTGATGGATCCAAAATGGACAGTGGAACTGGCGCGGGAATCTATGGTGAAAAGACCCAGATACAGAAAATATGTACCTCTAGGGGAATATGCCACATTATTTCAGGCAGAGGTATATGCAATTGAGCTATGCTTAAGGGAGAATATTGAAAGAGGATATAGAGGGAAAACAATCCTCATACACTCTGACAGTCAGGCAGCCCTACAAGCTTTAGCATGTAGAAAATAAAATCAAAACTGGTCTGGGATTGCCTAGAAACCCTCAAGCTCTGGCAAACCATAACAAGGTAACACTTAAATGGGTACCAGGACATAAAGGGGTCGAGGGCAACGAAGAAGCAGATACCCTAGCGAGGAAAGGGCTCTGCAACGACCTGATCCTGATTGGTCCTGAACCAATGTGTGGTATACTAAAGTCCTCAGTGAGGCTCTGGTTGACTCGGTGGAAAAATAAAGAACACCAGTCTTACTGGAACCACATACCAGGACAAACAAACAGTAAATGGATGGTAAAAACACCATCAAAAGTACTGACCGACGAGATTCTGCATTTAAGTAGAAATCAGATAAGGCTTGTCACGGGACTCATAACCGGGCACTGTCACCTTAGGAAACATCTACACAGAATGGGCATATATTTAGATGAACCTATTTGTAGATTGTGTAATGAGGAGGATGAAACATCCCGACACATTATACTAGAGTGCCCGGCACTAACACACTGGAGATACGGTCTTCTTGGAATAGAAAACCCCCAGGGAGGCCTTTCCAAAAGAAAAATCTTGTGAAAGGGCTACTAAACCTCATAAAGGTAACAAACCTATTCACATGAAATAACGATGTAAACTGGAAATACAATAAGCCTGAAGGCTGCAGTGTTGGAGGCAAAATGAGGACTAAGCAAGATTTCAATGATTTTACGGTAAAGTATTTAGGCAAAATAAAAATGTGGTAACAGAGGTCACATATGCAAAAATATAAATGTGGTAACAGAGGTCACATATGCAAAATAAAAATGTGGTAACAGAGGTCACATATGCAAAATAAAAAGGTGGTAACAGAGGTCACATATGCAAAAATAAAAAGGTGGTAACAGAGGTCACATATACAAATTAAAAATGTGGTAACAGAGGTCACATATACAAATTAAAAATGTGGTAACAGAGGTCACATATGCAAAATAAAAAATAAAAAGTACACCGTAGCCTATTGTAGACTGTCCGCTCTGTAGTCCCTCACCTTGAACGGTGCCTCTCGGATGTTGATTTCTCATTTCAGCAAATATTGGGCTTCCGACGGTGGCCTTGGACCCCTTGAGCAGTCATCAAAATTGTGAATGAACACTATGGATGAAGATATGAAATGAACGTGACAAAGGAGTAATACATCGATGGGCGAGGACACCATCTAGTCAGGAAGGCCGAATGAAGACCAACCGTCATGCACCGCCCTGTGTATCACGCCTTATCGTGGAATTTGTTTCGTTGCTGATCTGTTTTTGCTGGCGGCTCAAGATGTATGAGAGCATTGAAAATAAATTACAGTTAGTTTCCCACGACTGTTGTTTTATTAAACACATACTCTGTAAGTGTAATAATATCTATTGTTGTAAAAAGGTAGTAATATTCAAAGCTTTTCAAGTATTCAACTTGAAATAGTTAACTGTTTTATTTGTAATATCCTCACACAGTCTTCATACAACAACCCCAAAAATAAAATTATTGAAGATGCTACTTTCATTACCATTTTGAAATCTGATCTGCATTAGATGCGCCAACTTTTCAGAATAGTTGTAGAATTCATATAGGTAGTACATTTTTTATAAAGGGTGAGTAGACAAAGTTGGACGATAATAAAAACCAAAACCTTAAAAATGGAACTCTTTTTTTTGTAAGTACCTTAAGCGTTGGGAACTATTATAGTTTATTCGAATTTTGTGTTCTTCAGATCGACATGACAAAAGATTTCAAAAATCGGCCTTCATTTGAAGCCGTGACACACGATTTTTCGCCAATAATTTTATAAAAGTGACTATTTTGTGAAAACTAAGACATTTTCATTTAATTTTTTTTTCGTCATATGTCCAGTAAGGACCTGGTCTGTCACTCTCTTTCGGCTTGACGTTGCTTTTTGGGGCTGTATATTAGTGATTTTTTAATAGCTTCACTCAACTGGGTCAATGTTGTAATTGACTTGTTATCATAATTCATAAAAGAAAATAATTTTTATGCAGATATTACCTTCACATTCACGTTGTGAAATGTTAGCAACAAAAAAATGCCTAAGTAGGTTTAAAATGTTCTAAAACGGGGTTGTTTTAAGGTTCAGCAAAAATGTCTGTCTGTTATTATTTTTTTTTTTGTTCACTATAACACAAGAATACTTTGAGACGTCTAGAATAAAGGGAGATATTAAAAATTTGTGAAACGTTAATTATACACGTTTCACAAATCCAAATCAAATCAAGATTTTGTATTCATTTGGCTGAAGTTGTTATTTGTTTTACCAATATGGGGGGGGGCTTGTATCTAAATATGAATTAAGGAATATATCTGTGTGACGTGTGGACGTTTTTTGAGTAAAAGAATTCATACACCACATTATTAAATCTCAACTCTTATCTTTTACTATATATGTAAATATTACTATATGTAAATGACCTATCTCCTGTATTGGATATCCAGGGAAATTTCACAACGTGGATGTGAAAGTAATGTCTGCATAAATATTATATTCTTTTACTTTCTTTTGCTCATAAGGCTATATAGGCCATTAAAGTCACAATCATATATGAAGTAGGTCAAATAGAAAATAAAAATATAGATCATAATGATCACAAAGATTATATAGATGTTACAGGGCACATAGGTTATAAAATGTATATGGGTCACAAAGCATATGTATATCATAAATGTTATATTGGTCATATAGGAGTATGTAGTTCATATGGGCCATAAAATACCTACAGATGTAACTTATATAAAGGTTGTAAATGTCATAAAGGCCGGAAAGGTCATAAATGATAAAAAGTCTTATAGGTCATAAAAGGTGAGTCAAAAACTTTGAAGTATATTACCTAATGATTAAATTACATAAGACAAATTAAATATGGAAAAATCAGTAATTCCGTAGGCAGCAGATTTTGTATTACATATATTTACAGGTATATAAAAATGCTACATGGGAATCTGATAAATGATAAAAAAATTCGGCTAGATCAATCGATTACAACAGCTGTAGGTTGACTGAACAATTATCATTAGAGAGGCTCTAGCATTTTTTTATAGTTATTATATTAATTAATAATAAGAATTGCAACAGAAATATATAATTTTCTCTGGATTTAATGAGACCAGTTTTTTTTCAGGTAGCACATTTAGGTAGCGTTTCGAGCACACAGGTTCATCGATTTGGATGCCATTCTGTTCGCGTTTTGGTAACGTATATTTAATTTGTGGTTATAATCAATCATAGTATATATTATTATGTAACAATTATTGTCCTACACGGGATGATATATATATATATATATATATATATATATCCCTTAAAAGTGATGTGAAATTTTTCTAAACAAAAAAAATAGCAATATAATAAAACTTAATGAACTACTAGGTTGTTTAAGGAAAATGGCAATATATATTATATCATGAAATAATTACCACAATTAATAAACGTAAACTAAGTATATCAATATTAGCATTAAGGTAAATAGGTACTTAAATATGTTTAGTACTTTCCGGTTTTCGGTATAATAAGAATTTGGTTTCCTCAGCAGTTATGGCCATTCATTTAATATCTGTAAGTAGCATAAGCAGTCCCTATTATTATTCACAAGTATGATAATTGAGGAAATATAAACTTGTAACGTTTCGGCATTTTTATAAAAACTAATTTAATTTAGTCAATACGCATTTTAATTTTAATTTCATGTACATTTTTAAATTATAAGAAAAAATAATTAATTAGTTATAGAAAAATAATTAAGTTTCTAATAATTTTATTAGGAATATTTATTTCAATGTGTCCAGTCTGTTTCTACCATTCTTAAGACACTGAAATAGAGAAATACTATTTTTGACAAAAATGTGGTTATTGAGCTGTAAGGATACAATATTATACCTTTAACCCTTAAAATTTTTTATATACTTTATAAAATATGGTATACATTTGCTTTATTAAAGTTATTATCATCTCAGGATAATGTTGGATTGAAATTCAGTAGGTAAGTATAATCGAGATAAATATATAAAGGTACATTAAACTATTATACAGCTTTCAGAATGAAAGGAATAATTTCCATATATTTTTAGGGGAATATTTTCCAAAAAAAAAAAAGTTCGGATGGATCAATTTTTTGGGTTTTAATAAGACACTTTTTCTAATAAATTCCATTACCAGATCGTTATTTTTATTATTATGAATTTAAACATAATCTCAGAATGTTTTTCAGGAATTTCAGTGGTGAATGGGCGATTACCAGAATGACGAAGTATACCATATAGAGGTAGGTCACTTTGAATATAAGACCTATATCTACTTATTATTTCCGAATCCGTTGAAGAAAATTAGAATTGTCATTTTAAAAAATGGCCAGTTACGCCATAGCTCGAAAACAAAAGATCTGGAAATGGCATTTATTGGAAAGAGTTTTTTTTAAAATACAAAATGATCTATCATTTGAATGAATTGTGAATACATTGTATATATGTACATTAGGGTGGACCTTAATATTTTTTTTTCGTTTTTTCTCAGCGGGCCGGGTGAAAATCTGTTATGGGTACCTAAAAACTTGTGCGGAAACCAAAACTGCCGCGATCGGAACCTTTTTTTCCCGTGCCGCAAAGCGCCGGAAGTTTCTTATGGGATTTACATGTTAAAAATCACTGAAAACGTTCGATACGCTCAAAAACTATGAAAATCATCAAATCTGATAGTCGCAAGCATATATTTCCATGTATTTTTTCCTCCTGAATCAGATGGAATCATCAGATTTTGTTTATTCGTTGAGTGAAAAAAATTATGAGCGAAAAATTGAGAAAAAACACCAAATTAAACTAAAAAAAATTGAAAGGAGACGAAATAATTTATTATGGTGATTGTACCTAACTCTGAGGAGTATTAACCATATCATGATTCAAAAGTAGAGGTAAAAACCTACAATTTGACGTCCGGTTGAAGTCTGTACGTGCCTCTGAACCGGAGTTACGATCATTTCAAGTTGTACGCAAAATTCAGGAGCGTATATGGCGGAAGGCTATTTTTCTTTTTTTTCAATCCTGATTCTCAAACGATATATTCTCCTGCATCGACTTGCATAATTTAACGGTAGTATAAAATGCTCCATATCATACAAATAATTCATCATCTTAATATAAAATTACCTTTAACTTGAAGTCATTTTATATTGATTATAGAGACTTTCGGATTGGAACATACTAAGGTGTTCGACGTTCGTACACGTACTTGTAACGTTAGCATCATACTTTGGAGTTGGGGAGCTGCGTACCTTATTCTTCCCAGGCAATGATAAATGGTGTAGACTTTGAGATTCTGTCCGAGAAAATTAATTTTTTAAGATTCCATAATAAGTTACATCTTTTCTTATTTTAACTCATTTTCATACGTATAAATTCAATGTAAATAATCTTTTTTATAAATTTTATTCGTTCTGAAATGAAGTGAATATTAGAAGTGTGTATGTGATTAGTAAGAAACATTAATTTCATTGAAAATGAGTTCTCAAAATAATTTTGTATTATAGTTTCATAAATCATTTATGTTTGCTCATAAGAGAGGCTTTATCGCAAGTCGAGAATAAATTACGATAATTTTTCATCACTGGCATTAGATACTGTCGTTGTTGCTCATCTTTTGTCAATATATTTTTAAAATCAGACATTAATTTGACACCTCTTTCCGCAATATCGTTGACTACTTTCAAATTTTCAACAATTTTCAAACCCTTAACATAATTTCTTTCCTTGCTCCATTTTGACGGATCTTTTGATAAAAATGATTATCGATGTTAAATCGTTTAAAAAAATTGTAGTGAATCTTTGCACAAAAAGTCACTAATGTTCGATTGAACTAAATCTTTCACAGAGTTCTCATTCACGAGTATACGTTTTTTATATACGTATTTACTACTGTTTGCATTTAGAGCGTCTACCATTTTTCGTTTTTCTTCGATCGTAATTTTTTTCGAAAATTCATTCTTCCGTTCTTTCGTTTGCTCAAGCTTGAATAACCCTTAAACCACTCGATTGTTGAGAAACAAGCACATAACATAGAGATTTGTATTACTACCCGATTATACCACGAGAGAACTCCGGTTCAGAGGCACCTACAGACTTCAACCGGACGTCAAATTGTAGGTTTTTACCTCTACTTTTGAATCATGATATCATTAATACTCCTCAGAGTCAGGTACAATCACCATAATAAATTATTTTGTCTTTTTTCATTTTTTTTTTTAGTTTAATTTGGTGTTTTTTCGCAATTTTTCGCTCATAATTTTTTTTCACTCAACGAATAAACGAAATCTGATGATTCCATCTGATTCAGGAGGAAAAAAATACATGGAAATATATCCTTACGAATGTCAGATTTGATGATTTTTATAGTTGTTGAGCGTATCGAACGTTTTCAGTGATTTTTAACATGTAAATCCCATAAGAAACATCCGGCTCTTTGCGGCACGGGAAAAAGATTTCGATCGCGGCAGTTTTGGTTTCCGCACAAGTTTTTAGGTACCCAGAACTGATTTTCACCCGGCCCGCTGAGAAAAAACGAAAAAAAATATTAAGGTCCACCCTAATGTACATATCTGAATAAAAAATGACTTCTATAATAATAATTTTTCCAAAATAATATTTTTAGGGTACCTACTACCACAATTTGGTAAAGAATACGTTGTAAATTACTAAACTTTATTCTTAAAGTGAAAGTAATGTGGTTAAAATTGCATCTCGAATAAGATGTTATCCTTATGACTAAGAATTTAATTTTAAGCTTACTTATAAGGAGAGTACTTTTTTTCTCTGTATATACAATTTTCGTCATATTACGTCATAGCTTTCTTAACTTTGCCATAGGCATTCCTCGAATATTCTACTCTGCCATCTCCATTTTCACTATCTTCGTGTACCGATAGCGAAATCCTCTAACCTCAACAGAACAAGCCCTTTTAATTAAGTCGTCAAAAATTACACGATCTCATAAAGTCGTCACAGTAAATCGCACGGGTCTTGTAATCGTCTAGGTGTCCGCGTCGTGGTTGTCCGCAAATAACGATAAAAGTTGAAAAGCTGGCGGCCACCTCGAAAACGGACAGCGAAACCCCATTAACATCGGGCTCAATTCGCAGATAACCGCCAGAAATCTTGACTGCCCTCGTCATTAATGCGGAAACATCATCGTTCGGACGTAAATTGTTGATGTTCGGGAGATCATTAGTTATTTTGATTTTTTGTAGAGTGCTGACTGATCTTCAAATGTCATTTGGTTTTCATTGTTGACATTTCATTAAAAACTAGCTAAATTTAGAGCGAATTCGTCTATTACTCTTTCCGTCACCTATTGGAGAAGCGATTTTTTTTTGTTTTTGTATGTTGATGATTGTGACTGTGTGTATAATAAAATCAGTAAATTCGATTTATACTCTTAAGGAATTTTTTTCTAAATATTGTAAATATTTGAGATTTTAAAAAGGTGTGAGAGATTTCTGAAGGTTTACCTAAAGAAGTATAAACTAGTGTTCAGGTAAAGGAAATTAAAAAAACAGAATATTATTTTAGCTGTGTATATACGTAGAATATCAAAATTTAATGAACCAATGTATTTTTTTATCAGTATTAGGTAAAAGTACAATGTGCCTTTTTTTTATTGTACAATGTCTAAAATTTTCAGGAAAAACTATTGTATATTAATACCATGTTGCAGAATTTAATATGTAGAGCATTGTAAGTACATAAATATTTTTTAATACGTTTGATACCTATATAGCAGTGGCGGCCGTTGGAATTTGACATGCTCGTATTTTCGTAAGGAGGCCTGGGACCCACACCATAATTTAGAGGTGATTACTAGACCTAAGTAGAAGGCTACAATGGAAAAAAAACTTCAGGGAAAACTTGCCAATTTTTTTTTAATGGCTTCCTCCCGACAGATCTTGGAAACGGCTTGCAAAATATTTGTGAAATATATTTTTTATAATCACCGAGTAAATACTAAGTCTTTTTTATACTTTATGATTTTCTTGACATTTTGAGATCTGTAAAAGTTATAGTAATTAGAATTTTTATTGCATTCCAACATTTCGTCTGTCAGATTTTACAATAGTTGTATCTTTAAGAAAAATAAGAATTTTGCAAAAAATCACAAGTATAAAAAAATTGTATTCACTCGGTGATTATGAAAAAACATATTTCGCAAATATTTTGCGCCATTTCCAATTCCATTTTTGGAAAAAAATCACAAATTTTCCCTGAAGATTTTTTGCCATTATAGCCTTCTACTTAGGTCTAGTAACCACCCCCTAAAATATGGTGTAGGTCCCATGCCTCCTTACGGAAATACGAGCATGTCAAATTCCACCGCCCACCACTGATATAGGGGGAACAACGTATCGCAATCCGTTCAATGTCGGTGTCTACCCCTTTCTAATTAGCTACGGCTTTCAGAGGTCTGAAAGCCGTAGCTTTACGCATAAAGACGTAGCTTTAGCCGTAGTTTTACTGTGTCTACTCTGTGTGTACCTATAAGAAACCTGAAGTTAATACAAAAATGTTATTTCTTGACGTAAACTTCGTACACACAGATTTCTACTTAAACTAATTATACTGCTGCAAGTAGGTACACACCATTTAAATAACTAAAAAACGAAAAACTACCATTCCTAAGGTCATTTGCTTTGATATGTCGTTTGATAGTGCGTGTGTATATGATGTGCAATAAGGACGTAAATGGTTGCATAAATTCAATATTTTCCAAACTAAAACCATTTTGGAAAAATCCTCGGAGAGGTCAATTTTATCAAAAATAATTTGACTAGTAATTTGAAGGAGCTTTTAAATGAGTTGTGACTGGCACATTGTTGCCATTGCCAAAACTTTGACAACGGCACCGCAACGCTGTCTTTAACTGTTTTGTTGCTAGTTACTACCTAAAAATATATTATTCAGCTTTACTGTACATATGCCATTTTTGTTATTCGATCTTGTCGTTTAAAAGTTAAAGAGGCTTTAGACACACATTATATATAAGCTTATCTGAGTTTGATTCTGGAAAGATATGTATAGAAATATGAAAAAACTGTATATTAGGCACATAAAAAATAAACTTATACAAACGGTCGGTTGCGACTGAATTACACAGAAAGAAATATCTATAAAAATACATAACATAACATTGGCCACAACGAAGCTACGTTGGTTATGTAATATTGCATGGAATATGTAGTTCCTTCTCACTAAATATATAATGCAAATATACGTTCCAAGTTGTGTAACTCAGTACATATTAACAAATGGATTGATCATCACATTACTTAATACTGTTGCGTCTGATTGTGTTATGTATTTTTACTGATGTTTATTTCTGTGTAGATTTAACACACAGTTCCTCAAGAACGAAGGTACCCTATACAAAAAATACTACGTACCATAGTTCAAACTCTTTCAAATGCCTCTGCTCCCGACTTTTTGCTGTGTAACTTTTGTGTATTTTTTAAGGGAAAAAATATGTTTTCATTTTACCGAAAAAAAGTCATTCTTGACAAAATATTTTGCTTATTTTTAAAATAAGATTCAATCAAAAATCAATTACTTTAAAATTACATGTACTGTTTGTGTATAAAACTAAAAAGTTTTGTCTAAATTCCAGTTTGGGACTAAATTGGCCTGATTCTATTAATTTACCATTTACCATTTTTTATAAAACAATCTAGTGCTGGAGTCGAAAGTGGCTGTAACTGTGACAGCCTGTCCATATAATGTTAAATGTATCGCCGTTAATCTCATTTCTCTCATTTTAAGACAAGCACAGCATTTTATTAAGAATTACTCTTTTTACTGAAATATATTTGTTTTCCTCTTAAAACCCTATCTGTGGACATACTGTAGTACATATCGACCTCAAGTCCGTTACACAAGTAGATACCAAATTTTTAAACATCCAGAACTTCACTTCAAAAGCTATCTGGGTACGGACCTGAAATGTCTGCCAAAAATCCGGCCCCAGATTATAAATCGTTGAAACTCGCTTGCTTCTTTCACACGCCCGCTGTAAAAGAGCAAATTGTCCTCATAATACTAATAGATGTCGCGCGAAAGATCCTCGCGCCGCGGACTTGGTTTATTCCAGTTATAAATCCTCGAAGTTGAATTAATTGGGCAATTTGTAATCCGTGTTTATATCGCCGCTTCGCACAGCCGAACGTATTCACTTGGGATTTATGGCCGTTTGTTGTTGGTTGGCGAGTAGTTGGTGTTAATAAATTGCCGGAAAGTAGTCCACTTTTGCTCGTTACCGAAAAATAAAGTTCAGTAGGTTCTCCTCCTGGTGAGAATCCAGACTGGATCCTTTTGCGACAACAACTTGCCTTTGTGATATCATCTAAAATCTATCAAAGACAAATGTAAGTTTGACGTGATATACATATATCATGATATGACACTAAACTTACATTGAATTATAGAAATCATCTGAAAAAGAAAAAAATGAATAAATTAATATGTTAACTATATTTGCATTAGTGTAACCAATTGTCAGACACAATGTATCTGCCCAAAATTACAAACTAGAAGTGTTGGTGATAATTTTTTTTAAAATTTTATGCTTCAGTAAGTGCTTATTATTATTTCGCCGACTTTATAGTCACACTTCTCAGCGTAAACGCTGGGAAACATTCTCCTATTCCTGCTGCAAACTGTGATGGATTGGTTAACCCATCCCCGTTTCCAGCAGGAATTAGGCTGAGGCGAGGGGAGTGAAGCAAGAAAGCAGAATGGCTGTAGGTTCAAGACCTATGAACTGAAGCCGATCCTTATTTTGCCCACACCAACTGTGCATTGCATTAGTCTTGTTTCTTTAAATAATTTAAGGACAGTTTCCAATGGAGCATATGTCACTTTTGATTCTTTTATTGCAGCCCAGCCAGAAGATCGAATGTTTAGTAACTACCAAAGCTGCACATTCACAGAGAGTATGAAAATGGTGATATTATCAGATAACAATGAGTCCGATTCTGTTGCTTCTACATCTTTTCTCTTCCTAAAACTTTCGTACTACGTCTACCCCATGACAACTGGTTTACTTACTGTTTTCCTATCTGTTAGGATCACCATGAACATTCTCTATGTGCATGTGTGCTTCTTCCTCTTCACACCGCTTATAATTGGGATCGTCTTTAACCACAATTGTTGTGACATAATTACATAAGCGGACAGTGCCATATGAATATTCTTATTATCATCTCAGCTGGTTTCTAGCCAGTTTAAGTGTATTTTTTGTCTTTTATAGCCATCCTGGCTATCCGGTAATTTAGTTCCGTTATAAGCCTAGGATAGTAACGCATACTTCTGATCTTCACTTCCTCAAAATTTATATTGTGATTACCTCCTCGTTGATTTAGGTGATCTGCAAGTAATATAAGTGTTCTTTATTGCTCCATCTAATGTTTCTCTGGTCTTTTAAAAATATTTTTAGAATTTGGAGCTTCTGCGGTCTTACAGTATAATAATGGAAGGGAGTTTAATGTAAAGTAGTTGAAGAATTAAAAATATTTTGGCCTCAGTTGCATATTCTGTATTTGGAATTGAGGCAACATTGGGACTACAATCCAAAAATCTACAAGACTACATAATTACGTCAATAGCATCTGAAGAAGATTTAGAAGCCGTATAAAAGGAAGTTGATTTAAATGCATTATTAGCTGATGACAATAACAAATTTGAGGAAATGGCAGAAGAGACTGAAAATAGCTTTATTAAAAGTCACAACAACCCCGCTGCTTTAACCACTTATGAGGAAAATATCAGCGAACGTAATGATGAAAACTGTATGAATATATCTAATATAATATTAGCAGAAAATGAGATTCAAGTTTTTACTTGTGTATCTTACCAAATACGTTGGTATTTGGTAAGATTGTGTATTCTGTAAATATACTTCTCCTTCTGGTACGTCATTGTGTGTTCTGTAAATATACTTTTGCACTGAAGCTTGCTTGAATGATAATAAACTCTGTAGTCTCTGTGTAACCTAAGAAGGTATCAACGATAACCAGGAAAACGTCAAGCAAGACCATGCTTACAATTACAAAAAAGAGACTATCACAACTAAATATTGATGACTGTGTTCTGTTGAATATTGATAAGGTATATCGTAGCCCTCGTGATCCACCTAATTCAGTATACGTAGTCACAGATATTAAAAATAACGCATATCAAGTAAGTATGCGTTAGTTATTAATCAACTCTATTAATGGTTTAATAGAGTTGATTTACAAAAAACTCCCTCCGAAAGCCTTAAACTCTCCCAGGTGGATGTAATAAAATTGTTATCTGTCAGAGAGATGGTATCAACAAAATCATTATTTCAAGGACAAGGATATGTGAAATGTACCTGTCAATCATCTAAAAATCAATACAAAAGCGATCTATACGTATGCATTAAGCAAAAAAATATGTGCAATTCAAGATGCCATAAAAGCAGACTTTGTGCAAATAAATAAGCTTCTACAGTTAAATTTTATGATTTTTTGACATATTATAAATATACGTATATTGACATACTCGTATGTATGAATAAAATAAATTTTGAATTATTTATCTATATATATTTATTTAATTTTATTTGTTAGCTACTGTTACAAAACTTAATGACAAACAGTTTTGATTTAGTGTTAATTTAGTTTTAATGATAAATATTTTTTAAACATTACTGAATTTAAAAAAAGCAAATCTAAGTGTATATTTTCAATATAAAGAGCATTATTTAAAAATCACTTTTCTGACAGTGTCAAGTATCAAATATCTGCTACATACTTATACGTATTTAACCTTCTTCTTACCCAAACAATCAATTTTTTTGTTATGCAGTTAAGTTGTCATTTATGATAGAAGATAAAAAGTCTCGTTCCATGCCTAAGCATCTCTCGTACTTATCTCCTCACTTGAGTAATGATTCCAGCTCCAACTCACCGAATTAACCTATCAATTTTTTCTGCTTAAGAAATAGAAACTATTACCTTCTCAGATAAGGTAATTGGATGTTTACACGGTATCAGGTCGACTGACAACATAAATAAAAGATTTATGACGGCTCTTCCGAGGTCCACACCTCTTCAAAATCGTCGCCCTTACGCCAGTTCGGTGAGAAATAGACAGATAAGGGAAACCACCCTTACAATCACCACAACACTTCCCTATCGTCGAAGACTGACGTTTGATATCTCAATAAGGCGCCATATCTTAAGTAGTTAGCCACTATTAATTAAGTTGAGACAATTGCCAACTAGGTGTGGGTCAAGTATCTAATCTCTCAGTTGGCTGGAAGTGGGCCATCGCCACCAGTACGAAATCTCTTATTATTCCTCACTGGCGCCTAGGTGAAGATCCCCATTTTAAGCAGACACGGTTATACTCACAATCAGTTAATGACGCTAAAGCCTATATACGTGTCTCTGTCCGAAGACGGATGACAAGCGATGATATCGAGTGTACAGGAAGACGGATTCCTATCGAAATATGGAATCGGCAACGCCTCAGTGTCTTTCCATCAGATAATATCAATAAACAATAATCCGTTTAGAAAAATTGCATCTTTGTACCGACTCTGATGAAGTGGACACAATATAAAATACACAGAATCATAAGATTATAACAATAATCACTAAAATTATAATCTATAATAAAATTACAAAAGAACATAATAGGTTATAGCTGGCAATAAGAACGGCAACTTCTCTGTCATGGTAGATTGTGACTGAAAATAAAGGGTAGGTAAGGATTATAGCATCCTTATATTTTAGATATATCCTAGAATACATATTTAATACACTCAAGTATATTATATGATATTATTCATCAGTATTTACTTCCACCTAAACATAAAACACTAAAATTTTAAATCCGAATGAAAAAACTATCTACCTATGTTTCTTTTATCTTCTTTACATCCATCCTGGACTTAATTAGTCATGTCTGTCTTTCAGTTTGGGCCATTGAAATTATTGAATGAATCTTGTAAAGTTATTGCTAAGTAAAAATAGCATGTTGTGGAGGATTACATAATATACTTTTTTTTTAAAGCACTAAATACACATTTTTTAGCTTTGTATAACTTTTCTATACAGGGTGTTTCAAATTTCACTACAGAATTTCAAGAAAGAACCCCGCACAAATCTTATGGGAATTATGGGAAAAAGTTCTCACGGGCACAGAGTTCCCCCGATGCTTCAGAGCCGAGATAAAAGTAACGGAAAGTCCAAACATGCGTATTTTATGTCTGAGACAACCAAAACTTTACAATATTATCGTTTTAAAACTAATCAAAAGTTATTTTGATAAAATATTTAAGTTTATTCTGTAAAAAAATCGTTTTCTTTGTCCTAATAAATCCTTTTAAGCCCAAAAACTTATAAAGTATCAAGAAGAAATAAGTTAAAAAATTAACAATTACTCTCATCTAATTTTCACGTCCAAAAGCACTTTACAAGCAGATGAAATATTTTTTTCAGATTTAAACTGTTTTTCTGCTAATCTTTGTCCGCGAAAACCAGCAGAATTTTCAAAATTATAAGCAACTTATCTTAATTAATTATAATAATAATTATAAAAATTAAATAAATTCCATTGAAAATATTCACATAACTAAGTTTTAGTTGAATTTTAATAAATAAACGATAAAAATAACACTTTTTTTTAAACCAATTTCTACTTTTTTTAAGATTTTGATACTTCATTAGTTTCTGGGCTTAAAAAGGATTTATTAGGACAAATAAAACGAGTTTTTTACAGAATAAACTTAAATATTTTATCAAAATAACTTTATATTAGTTTTAAAACGATAATATTTTAATCTTCAGTTTTGGTTGTCTCAGACATAAAAAAACGCGTGTTCGGACTTTCCGATTCTTTTCTCTCTGTGCTCTCTGTGAACTCTGTGCCTATGAGAACTTTTTTTGACCGAAAATTTTTTGACCGAAATTCAATTTCCATTAGATTTGTGCGGGGTTCTTTGAGTGTTTTTGAGGTCAAAATAAGACTTTGGAATCCCCTGAAAATTTACAAGCCCTTGTTCGTTTAGGCTATGTACTCATTTTTTGCTTCAAAAAAACCGTAATTTTTGGCGTACATCATACAGCACCATACACCAGTCAGGCATGTAAAATCTAACAGTTTGGTCTGTTGCGTTTTTTCGATACAACTAACCATTTTCGAGAAACTCGGTGGTAGGTATATGAAAGGGGAATGAAGAAATTAATTTAATTTAAAAAAAATGTAAACTCCCTCAGTTTAAATGTAAACAGCTTTACTATATTTTTGAATTTTTTAAAAATTGCAATTGCAAATTTTCGACTTTAATGCGTAACTGTAGTTACAATTCAAAATAATCGATTTTTTTGGGCAAATTAGGTACGACGGTTGTAGCTCGGGTGGATTTTAGGACATATGGACACATATTTATAGGACACAAATGTCTTACTTTGATCTAAAAAATCTGCCCTTAAAATCCATGTAGTGCATTTTGAAACACCCTGTATAGTGTGTATCAGCCTAATGGAATAAATTCTCCATCTCTCCTGTGAATGAAATGTAAAAACTCGTCAAGTGGTTTTGATTGTTTTGGATATTTTTAGCCTGTTGGTTACAAAAATGGATCTCGTGATTGTAAGTGGTGACATTATCGACACTTTTTTTAATGGGAACGTACGAAATTGGATAGGGCATTAAAAAAAGGAATTCAGCACCATACCTTCAAAATTTTTTCCAAAATTAACCAGAAAAGAATTTGAATTTGATTTTCATAAATACAATTATTTATTGTATTTATGTGCAAATAAATACAATTTTTTATTTAGGATAAGCTCGAAATGTGCATCCAGTATAATCTATTACAATTTTAGAACCAGAAAAGGAAGCAGAAATAATAGGGTTCATAATATTTCATGGTCTGAAGCAGTATGTAATAGGTAGTCAAATGTTTTTGGTTAAAGCAACAGTAAAATTTAAATTCTTGTTTTTTTTTTTTGTTAGATTTTTGTTGGCAGTGATATGTTTTTCTGTTTTTTTTTTTTTAAGTAATAGAATATATACGTGATTTTTCCCACACAAAAAGGTTTCAGCTCACAACTTTGGTGTATAGGACTGGAATAAAAATAATATTCATTGGATGTCCTTCATATAATTACATACCGAAGACAAAAGAAACACGAACTTCGCGTGGGTTCCGTTAAAATTACATCCTAGAAGAGGAAACGTTTTAAAGCAAATTACAGATAATGCGAGTACCTACATTATTATAAATGATACGTTCGTCTACGACGCTGCCGAAAATTGGGTCAGAAAATGTTTTATCGCGTGATAACTGTAACACTAATATCTCTATTATCCTGTGATTTATTTCGAAACGGTGGTGTTTCTACATCTCGTGGTGCAAATATTCTCACGAAGGTAGGATGGTGGGTGTTTTTTCGACGCCGATGATGACTGTCCTCGAAACACCAAGCAGACAAGGAAATTGTAGTGTCAACTAGTTTCAGATATACAGGATATGGCATTTTACGATGCAACGTATTTACTAATTTCCACCTAAAATATATAAACATATACATACAGTGTATTGAAATAGTATCGAAATAAATCTTTATCGTTATTAATAAAGCTGCCATAACGTGCCGCGATACATAGGCAACTCGTGTAGTATGTGATAAGGGTTGCTTCAATTTCATTTAATTGCAGTAGTCCCGTGTCAGCTGATGCACTTGTACACATAAACATCCGCTGTATGCTATACATTAAATAGTGTGATATAATTTCATAATAAAATATGGCAAACATGCGAACGGCTACTGTTACTTTCGTGTATTACAACATATATGATGCGTATGCTCATAAGTGTAATTGTTATCAATGATTTTAGAAGAAACTCCTCGGACACAATCATTTATTTGTGAATTCCTCCATCCTCTATGGATTTTCCAAAAATATTACCACAACCTTTCGAGTCTTCAATTGCTTCTTATCTGCAATTGTTTTTACATTTATGGTCAGATCCTCAATCCGTATCCTCCTTTAAAAGAAAATCAATCCTTATCCAGTCACCAGAAAATCTTGTAAACGACTTGCAAAATATTTACGAAACACATAACGTTTTTTGTTATCACCAAGTAAATACAAAGTATTTACCTCTTACTACTTTATCGAATTTCTATTTAGTATATCATACCAGCTTTTCGTTTCTCATATTTTGTAACAGATTGAAGTTATTAAAAGTTTTTATAAAAACTTCATTTGATAACTGAGAAAAAAAAAGTATTTTACAATCTTTTTACAAGATGTTCCGATGAGAAATCCGTTATTCGAATTTTTTGTGGAAAGTTTCATTTGAGGTTTTTTGCTATTATAGTCTTCTATTTGGGTGTAATAATGACTCCCTCGCTGATCTAATGCTCAATGCCAATAAACCAGCGGTACGGAATAGATCATCAAAAAGTATACCAAATTTAAGGCAGACAATATTCTAGGAATGCCCACAGATAATATGGTTCCTAAATGTAAATCTCAAATGAAAATAACGGACGAAAATTACTGAGATAATTGAGTTCCAATCGAAACACTGAGAAACGGGTATAGAGGTCCATAACGGGCTCCATAACAGAACAGGGAGCAGAGGTCTGGATTTACAGGACAACACCTAGTACAAATATCTTGTTAAGTTTAGGAAAAACATGCAATAGTTTTCTAGGCTGAAGTAGCCACAGTTCAGTACTGCGCTATAGAAATAATAAGGCAGGGAAACAGAATCAGTCAGTTGCCAGATTACATCAAAATTAGTATGGAACTACAACTGTTACTACACTGTTTAACTGTTTTAACACATCCAGTGTTAAAACAGCTAGGAAGCCAAAAGGGAGTGACGTTGGTTTTGGTGCCAGGACACAATGGACACAACAGCAACCAAATGGCTGACAAACTAGCCAAAAAGGCGCTTCAAACTCCCTAATAGGACAACTTTCCATGACAAAGACGGGCGAACCAGTTCATGAAAGAACGACCATCCTTATTCACAGAAGACCTATTGAGCCAAAATCGACATTGCCTACTAAATAGACACATGAGTCTAATTGGTATTGAAGAAGAGACAATATGTATATTCTGTCTGGAAGAAAAGGAAATACCTCACTTCACGTACTGTCATTGACTAAAAAGAATTAGGTTTCAATTTATAGGGAAAGAAAAGCCAAATGCCAATATATATTAAAAAGATATCAAATCAAGGCTGGTGGAGTCTGATAAAAAAACAATTTGGATCTCTAGAACCAGTGGGAGTGTTACAACAGACCTTTAAGAGGTCTCGATGAGTAGTAGGACTATTTACAGCTACTAAAGCTTCTAAATCTGAACAAAAATATAATTAACTCACTGATGATAAGAAAGCGACAAAATAATCAACTTTCTAATAATTAAAACGTCGCGAAATTTTTACATTTCAGTATTTTAACTTTGTCTTCAGCATCCGACCGATAGTCACATTTATGCACTTTGATAATTTAATAACGTTTTTGGTCTCAATGGACTAAACACACTATAATCATGGTCATCATAAAACACGGTTCTTAAAACACCAAGTTGCGTGTAGTGCCGTTATTGATAAATATTGTTCAATAAAAAAATCTTGACTAGAAAAACTGACTAGAAAAAACTATCCAGAAAATACTTATACCAACTTTTTCTGAAAAAAGTATCGTAAAAAAAGAAATAGTTCAAAAAAATCAAGAAAAAAAAATAAATCATCTTCATTTAAAAAAATAAAAAAGCTTTTGTAAACAAGTACACCTACTTAAATATGTAAATGAGTACTAAAGTAGGCGTGTAAAGTTGTTTTCATGGATTGTAGAAAAATAATGCGGTATTAAATGCACACTCCCAGATTTCGCCGTCAGCACCCTAATCTCAGATAAATCCTACTTTTTCAGTAGCGAGAAAAATGCTTGCCAATAACCCTCAAGCTTATGACTATTTTACACACACCAATTTTTTCTCACAATAAATTGTACAAGTTGACCTTCAATTTATTGGAATACGTGTAAAATAGAAATTGCTCCCAATTTTTTGTCCACAATAAATTGAGGGCTTTGGTGCAATAAGGATGCAGACGCCACATTGCCCTAAAATGAGTTATGCATCGTTACTTTTCAATCAGAGGGTATCCTATTATTGGGTGCAAGAATGGTGCACATAATCTAAACTACGAAAGCAGAAGCTCGAGAGTTAATTTTTATGTACCTCTTTTGTCCCAAACAATATTGTAAAGCTAATGTATATTTATTTTAATTTGGTGCACTAAGGAGCCACGTATTACGCGTGTATCCATTTTGCTCCCAATATGACTACAACTTATTGTGTGAATAAGATTATTTGAGAGCAATAACGATACACGTTTTTACACGTGAATTATTAAGTTCTTATTATTCTTATTTACACGTATTAAGTTCTTATTATTCGTATTCTCTCAAGTCTTATAAAGACTTGAAGGAGAAGACCGAAGTATCTAGACAAAATAAAACAGTAGAAGTAGTAGGCATGGATTATCAACAGAATCTTCCTTTTCCCGTTCTTACTGTGGGAGATATATTTTATGTATCATAGTTATGGGTTTACAACCAAGGTGTCCACACTTGCTCTGATAACCAAGCTCGAATGTATATGTAGGATGAAACTACTGCCAAAAAGGGGGCCAATTTGGTAGTGTCAATAATGCATGACTTTATTCACATCAGCTTCGAAATGAAGTAAAAACGTTGTACGTTTTTTCCGACAACCGCGGCGGACAAAATAAGAATTTTGTTATGGTGCAGTATTTTTTAGGTATTGTAAAATCAGGTCGTTTAGATAAAATTGTTCATCATTTACCGGAGAGAGGTCATAGTTTCCTACCCTGTGGTAGGGACTTTGCCTTAACCGAGAAACGGAAACGCAAAAAAGAAGTCTTATATATCCCAGAAGAGTGGTACAGGTTAGTTGAAACTTGTTCCAAAAATTTTAGAGTAGTCCGAGTGTTCCAAAACATGATTTTTGATTTCAACACACATTTTCAGGCAAGTTTTAAGGAAAGTGCAGTTTACAAAAAGAAGACCTTCACAATAAGCAAGTATAATATATTTTCTTATAGTTCAGATCATCCTGATCATGTTCTTGTTTGTGAAGCTCACCAAAATTCAGAAGATTCAATGGATAAGTACTGTTTATTTAAAAAGACTAATAATAATATCGTGTCTTTTGATGATCCATTAGCATATGACGCACCACTACCTGTCAAAAGTAAAAAAATAGGACAGTGTGATGTCTATTACAAAATACATAGGCGAAGCATACTTAGATTTCTATTGGAAACTAAACAGGGGTGTTGATCAATCGGCGGATAATGATGAAGATTGAGCAGATATTTTTTTATTTTTAAGTAGTTTTTGAGTTTTTTTTAACACAAGATTAGTGAAATAATGTTTTAGTTCAATGTAGTCTTTGATTTTGATTAGTACTATTTGCAATAAACTTTTCTTTTTTTTTAATTCTTTTTTTTTATATGGGCGCAATAATGATCCAAGTGAAACAGATTACAATTTTTTTTCAGTATCAACTTATTTTTCATATGCAACAAATAAGAAGATGTAACACGCATTGCAAGATTCAAATAGATTTCTAATAACGTTTGTTTACGAATGACTGAAACAGCGTCAAATAATTTTTCTTATTTTTCTAAAAACTACAATTTTTTACGTGGATCGTTATTGCTCCAAAGCCCTCAATTGTAGTGGCCAATTTTAGGGATATCTAGTAACTTTTTACATATATTTCATTGTGCCAACCTAATAATGAAATAAGCGGTTTCTCTTAGGGACAAACCTATGATAACTCTTAGATTTTAGTCACTGAGAGTTGGCAGTATTGAAATTTTGCAAATAAATTGTTACAGATATTGCAAAGTGTAAACAGTTGTTAAAATTGGACAATTTATTGAAAAATAAATTCTACAATTTATTGTGCAATAAACTGGTATGTGTTAAACAGTTTGTACTGTTCAGCTATTATTTTCTCTCCGGCGATTTAGATAAGTCACAGGCTCCGTTAGGTTCTCGACAATTTAATTTGTGAATGAACGAGTTGCCACCTTTAAAATATTTAATCGTCGTAATCGGAGCTAATGGAGGGCAGAGCGCAGCATGACGATTTCGAACACATCATCAATCGTGAGGAAAAGTAATGGACCGTTTTCACGTGTCACCAAGAAGCAACGTAATGTATTCTTAATGTTCCCTCGGTGTATTCTTAAGCGCGGTTTGTCCGTTATCGCTGATTTGATTTCGCGCGGGGGCGAACCACTTTTAATTACGCGAATAACAAATTGACAGGAGCCGCATCTGATGCACGAGCAGAAATTGAGACGTAGGATGGAATTACAGTGTGTGTTCCAGAAAGTACAGAGCAAAATTGTGATCGTATTCAGATTTCATTATTTATCTAAACTTAAAAATATTTGAATGCAAAATGTTTACGCCTACACTGAGAGAAATGTTTAGTTGCGGTACTAGCAAATTATACTTTTTTTTTTAAATTTAAATCAAAGTACGCTATACTACTAACGTATGGGGTCAAAATGATAAGGGTCTCGAGGCCAATTTTCGGCCCCTTTTGCAAATGAGTGGTGTCACCATTTTGTATCAAGAAATAATATTCAGTTTCACTATTATATTGCATACGCAATGTAAGAGTGAAAAAAGCAGTATTTCAAAATAAGTATTTGCTCTTAAACTAAATAAGCCATAAACCCAAGACTCAACTCAAAAACACAAAGCTGCAGGTTTATGCGCAAAACACTAGTTTACCATAACCTCCAAGTTAACTTCTTGATAGACGGGGAACCTATGGTTAGGTACCTGAAGAACCATACATTCTGGTGATACATTTTTGTGTTTGGACAGAAATCGATGGATAACTTCATTCAAGAATGGAACTATAAATTGATCAAAGCCGATTTAAAAGAATTACATATTCTGGAAGTGTTTGTAAGAAATCCTTCCACAATTATGAGGTGCGGAAATTTTCTTAGCCTTAGTCTTAGTTTGCAGCCTTTTGCAGAAAGTTAGAGGTCTTGAGTTTACGGTTTATTTATATATACGGAGGTTATTGATTATAAAAAATATTATTATTAATAATACGTTAATATAAAAAATATTAAATATAAAAAAATCACCTACTTACAACTTACTTTTACAATTATCGAGGGGCCTGACCAACATTTTTGGGGAACCCTCATCCTTTTATATTCAAAATATTCTCAATATACATTCTCTCAAAAATTAAAAGCAAAATAAAATAATTTTATTTAAATCATTTTATTAATTGCATGAATTGACGATTTCTGCAGAGGACATATATTCTCAACTCCATTAAAACTAAACTATGTTTTAAATTCGAGTTATTTTTTGATACAATAAATGTTGAGGGAGACAGCTGCACCAAAAACTGCCTACTACGAGTATAACTAATCTGTCTGAAAAAATAACATTTTCGAAACGGCTAAAAAATGCGGCAGACAACATCCACCGTACTTTATTCATTTTTTAAATATATATATTTAGGAAATAAATATACCTAGGATAAATAATTCCGGGAACATCAACATCTTGTATGTAAAATCCTTTTTTCTTAGAAGTTGCCCAATTATATAACACATTGTTTTCTGCCTTTAATTTTATTTTGTCTGAGTGATAGAATTGGGTCAAATAGTAGAGACAATTACATAGCGGAAATGTATAATGATAGTAATCGGTATTTTGTATAACATTTGTGTATTTCAGTAGACGAATTTTGTTGATTTTTTGAACTGGTGCATTTTTGTTGGAAATGCAATGTTTCTGCATTTTTTGTACACAAACCTCAAATTATATTTTTTGTGGGAGGTGGTTTTTAAATTATAATCTTAAGATTAAATAATAGGGACAGATGTTTTCTCTACCTCTGTAAATAGAAATTGTACGTGATACATTTTTATTTATGCCTTTTTTTTTGTAAATTATAATTCTAATTATTCTAAAAACATTGTTATGAAATAATCTTCACTATTTATTCTTTGATAGTGTTTCGTGTGTTTCAACACGTTCCCTTTATAATAATTACCGCATCCAAGTACCTCGATAATGGTATATGTGGAAACATTTTATATATTTCTCGATAAACAGAAAATGTAATGTCCTGAACAGATTCTAAGTTTGAACGAATAAAAATGTATGTCTATGTGACGGTCCAAAAACTTTTTTGTTTCAAGGATAATTCTGGAAAATAAACAATTTTTGAGCTGATTCAACTACGACATTGATGTATAATTGGGGTAAAAGAGGTTTTCAAGACTGTATATCCTTCCGTCTGTAACATTTTTTGATTAGATGATAATTTTAAATATAATACAGTGTGGTCCATTATGAATCAGAACATCCCTGCATTTTTTTATTGTCACTTTTTGTAGATTTTTCATTTCTTAGTTATTTTTAGAACTTGAGTGTACTATTTTCTGTTCTGTGGACAGTTTCACCTGTTGTACAGTGCCTGAAAATAAAAAAAAAAAACGTTTTAAAAACTGTAAACATTATAAAAACGTTTTTTAGTGTACTACCTTTTATATTACTACAAAGACAAAAATAGACTTTTCTAATGCAGTAAATGTCATGATCATGGGATATAAAATCTATTGACTATTTAAATAGACGAAATACATCATTGCACCAACTTTTCCTTTGAGTAAAGCGACCACTAGTAACGCCATTAAATTAAATTATTTTTCGTTTCCGAAATAATCGGTAGCATGACACAAACTATATACAAACGAAATGGTTGTTTTTCGCCAACTAGCAACTGAAATGTACAACAAATCTTATATACACGACCGATTGATGTTCAGATCGTTTGTGTTTGTGGGCCAAATACTAAGCAATTTGTTGCACGTGTAGGCCGTAGCTCTTGCAGAGAGTATCTGTTAATATTTGTGTAGTGAATTCATAAATACTTAGTTTTAATTTCAAGATTAAAGTGTGGGGCACTCATTGTCTTACTTTATGATCATTGACATTGGTTATGGGATCCGAACCTGTGCTGTAACGCAGAGCCGGACTCGTAATCCGTCATGTTATTGACGGAAGATGATATACGAGAGATAAAAAGACAGAGGGAAAATGTTAGTAGTGTATGTACATACCTATTGCTTGTGTCATTCAGAACCGCCGACAGATTCGTAATCAGCGACAAATAAAACCTTGGAATATATTATCCACTTGCCATTTACTATCTCACAGGACGAGAAAATACGCTAAAACCATGTTTTTTCACCTTTGGGCCGTTTTTTGGGCCAGTTCCTGGTCGACGTCCATTATGAATTAAAAATTAATCGAAAGTACAAAAAAAAATTTAAAAAAAAAAATTGAAAAAAAAATCGTGTCATACTTTTAGAAATTTCGATTTTAAACTCTTCATTCCTCAAAATAAGGGTGTATATTCTACGCAAAAAAAAAACACATCGAAAACCATTGCAACCTTTTTTTTACTTTTTTTCATTTTTTTACCGAGAAAAACAAAGTCTAGAGTCGAAACGAAAATTTGTATTTTCTCACCCTCACCATCCCTCTCCTTGTGGCTCACAAAATCTTTAGGGAAGTTAGTTTTTTAGCAAGTACTATCGATTGTGATATGTTTCAAATAGAAAAATTGTTTGACCTCACTTAAATGGCGTGAAATGCCCCATATGTATGTAGATGCAGGTCAAGCTAATCGGAGCGTGCTAAAAACGGACAAAACAAAAAATAAACTTTTTCTCGGCGTATATTCGTACATTCTCACATTAGTAAATGTGAGTTCATAATTTATTTAATCGTATATTTTCCGGTGTCTAGTCATGAATGCTAATCTTTTGCAACGAAATATCGTTGCGCTCGAGTTGCAAAGTTTACCCTCCCCGCCCAAATTTCAACATAATTAGCAAGTGGTGGTTTGTGGAGTGGCCCGGGCAGATGCCCTGCACGCACTCCACTAGACAACAACGCGCGACTCGTAATGGATACTCTATATCTCTTCCATTGTGTATGTGCGGATCCACTCGTCGTATCTGAAGTGGCTTGCATTTCCGGTGGATCTGCGGCTTGTGTTTGGGGCGGAATTTAACCGTCATTGCCGATTTAACCGACGAAAGTCCGGCGGGGGGAAGGGGAGGGGTGTTACGTCTCGGAAAATCGGAGAGATTTGCGGCATATGTTGGTTGCATTTTACGTTTACCTGAAAATTGTTGTTCCAGAAAAAGAAACCAACTAAAAAACAAATTAATAATTTTTTATACGGTTTTTCTAAACTTTTTTTTCCTGGTACTTCTTGAATCCTGACCTTTCGAACATCTACTTTAGATATTCTGTTTGTATCAATTTCGTGGTTCTCTGCCACCATGGTATAGCTTGAATTTGAGATAATTCCCACCCTTTACCCTCCGTATTTTTAAAACTACAAAAAATGTTTCAAGGACGTTTTTCTGAAATTTGAGAATATTGCTATCAGAAAAATTGAAACAAAAGCAGCTATTCGTTACTTTTTTTATTGAACGCCTTGCATTTTTTTTTTGTGAATTCCGCTTATTTTTCTGATTAAAAGATATTAATAACTCAGTGTTGAATTTCCCATATATGGCAATTACATCAGAGCGTAGAGCGGCAAGTTTTAAGGGGCGGTATATTTGGGAGGAAAACAGATTAAAGCGATGACTGAGGGAGGAGTGTCGTCATACTGAGAGCGAGAGAGGCCCAAAACTAAATTTTTCGCGTGCTTACGTAGGGTGGAGAATTGCTAAATCCGCCAGTGTCCAAAGATTTCGTTCTTTTCTTATAGTTTTAAAATTATTTTATATATTTGTATTAATACCAGAACAATAAAACCAATACATACTAAATATAAGCATACCACAAATAATTACTTAGGGGCAGCTATGAAAGAAAAACATTGAAATAAATTGTCACTTTTGCGTGCATCTTTTAATATGTCATTTTAATTTATTGTATGTTCTGATAAAATAAAACAAATATATCGCAAAATTGACAAACATATGATATTATTCATTAGGTAAAAATAGGCATTGTTAACAATATTCAAAAATATTATTCAAAACAATACAAGTATTATATTCAAAACAATATTCAGCACCTTGCCTTTAAAATGTATCGCAGTTAATTGTCGTTTATTTAGACATTATTTTAGTAGACCTCCATGATCTTTAATTTATGACCACACATTTTAAAAACACCTTGTATAATTATATTCCTAGCATCCACAAAGTGCTGATTTATGCTTTAAACCCCACTCCTCCTCTACTTTTAAACTCTCTTGTCCTTCCTTCTTCTGTTATAGTTAACGAAAACAACGGATTAATATGTTAAGACCAGCGTACTCGAAAAGAGATGTTTACATCTCTGACATAAATTGACAAAATGTTCTCTAATAGATACAACCTGGATAAAAATAGAACGAATTCATCCTAATCCTAATTTGTTTTCCAGAAACAACCTTATCACCTATATCAAAATATACTTAGACAAACAGACGAAGCTGTCCACAAAGGGTTTCGTCTTCATTTCTAGTAATAAAACGTTCGGTTTCAAATTTCACGGAACACACAATGGTGGCCAGTAGACAAATCGCGCCTGTGCTCCTAATTGGCACCTCTTGGGTTTGGGTCTTACTTGTACAGATTGTATCAATTGAAGAATTGGTTTGTGGAATCGAATCGAAAGGACAATCGAATGGCTTTCATTCATCCCGGGACGCAATTATCTCGTTATTTTAGCGCTGGTGGTTGACGGCGAACCATCGAGAAAGTGTTGAATTTCTAGATTTCTTTTCGATAAGGCTGGCGATTGTATAATCAGGCGTGAAGTATTTGGTAGTAAATTGATGAATATCGTGTAGGGGTGTAAAATGTATAAACAAGTTTATAAGGGATACTAGGTCAAGCTAGTTAAATTATAAAATAAAAAATGAAGGAAATAATTATACATTTAAAATAATAAGAGTTTCTAGAATGTAATTAATATTCTTGCGTGAAACATGTACCTATTAGTTTATTTTATAAATAAATTTTGTTTAATATAAAGGAATACTGTTTTAAGTGAATATTTATTAGATCCAAATAAACTTGTTTCTCTTATTTATTAGGTATTCCTGCTTATTTCACGAAATAGTGTGGAAATAGAAGAACTCTTAATGCCAAATAAGAGAAAGACATTGAAAGTACAAGATAAACAGAATTTCAGTTCTAAAAAAATAGAACTGTACCTTCTTTGATTTTTAAATGCTTTAAAATATTTAGTTATCTTATTATACACTGTGTTACCCAACGAAACATACATATGTACATACTTCACTGGTATGTTCCAAGACATAAAATGGGGCCGGTTTACCACACTTAGATAGAAAATGTCGCCATAAAAAATTGTAAGGATTTTGCACTAATTGAAGAATTTCGAGCACTATTTAGTTGATGCTGAAGTCGAAGTGGATAGTTTTCCTGTAACGCTAGAAGTTGACAATTCCCATGTTGTTCGAGGTTTACAAGACAAGGTAGTAGATAATGCAGTTACAAGTCCCTCTTGTGTGCCGTTTTCTAAACTAGGATCTATTCCAAAACATCATGTACCCAACGGTACTAACAGAACTGGAAATAAGCGGCAGCATTCTCAAGTATTAACAAAAACGCTTATTAAAAAAATTACTCTAGAAGAAAAGGAAAAACACCAAAAATAAAACTAGTCGAGAACGCAAAAAGAATGCCATTCTAGAAGAAACTGATTAATCAGATATTGAGTACGAAAATCTCTGTGATAACGAAACTTGATGATATAGTCGGTGGTACCGTTGATGTACGCATTGAATATTAAGAAGTTGTACATGAACATAACTTTCATTTAATAACGATATTGTTCAGTTTTCTTTATTTAACAAGTATTTCTAATGGTGCGCAGTTTTACCCTATTCCCTGTGCAGAATTCCCCCACAGAAATTATGTCACCTTGTACATAATTAAGGATATACTATTATTTAATATTTGTCTAGTACTTTTACATTATACTGTTTGATAAATCATTTGTCATGTTTGTAGAGTCTAATGACACTAAAATAGTGAAAAAGTTGAATGTCTACGTTAGGTGTGCGACATTTCCCCACCTTCCCCCTAATCTCCAGTCTGTACATGTATGCCTAAAAATGTTACTACCTACTGCGAAAAGATAATAACGTACTGTAATTCCCCTGTCCGCGTACGTACGCGTCCAAACAGCCTGCCTTTTGTTATTCTGTTTGCGATAAATAAACCGGGCAGCAGCATGAGCAGCTAGCTTTAACACAATTATCCTTGTAACTCGAGTAGTTTCGCCTTAATCCTCGGCCGTGTGTACCTGGTGAATGCGTTAAACGCACGCCGATTTGAATGCCCACGTCCGAACTAACAAAAATCCCGGATCATGTTTCGCTAAAAGCCGTAAAATTGACCTATACGACAGGGCGACTCGTGCCTGTAGCACTAAAGAGTGGACCATAAATATTTTCTTTGACTTGTATGTATCTACATATATTATACAATTATTACAGAATGTAACGAGCCATCTAAAAGAAAAACGTCATGAAAATTGGCCGATCTTAAATTTATATCCTCATTTAATTGTCAAGGCTGTTATATTTTATTTGTACACTTATTTTAATTGTGACAGCCTCTTGTCAAAATTTGGACAATAACAAAGTTTCGTTTTGAGCTTTCTGACATAACCGCTATTTCCATCTCTCTCGTTCACAGCCAGATTTGATGGTCGCTTCCAGATGACACGCCAGATGATGATGACGTACCTATGTTCAAATAAATAGTACCGAGCCTTCAAACAAATTTGATCTCAAGTCGCAGTGGAAACTTATGTTTTTCTTTTAACTTTTGATCAGCTTAAGTAAAGGAAATTTGGTGAAATGGGATTAAGTTTAAAAATTAAGGTTCAAGCAACCGGATTTCAAATTGTTGGGGATGGCTTCCATGTTGTTCTCAACGTTTCCGACAATCTCTTTCCAATTGAACAGAAAATATTTTCTAGGACATGAGAAGTAGTGTTAATCCCATTTATTTTTTTCAAAATTCTTTTAGAAAAAGTCAAATAAGGTTGTTAGTAGAAACTTGGAAAATTGTGTTTTTTAAGTACAATCGCAGAAAGAATGTCCGAACGCAAGCCTACTGTAGCGATATTGGAAAAATATCTCTGCATCGTGGTTTTGCCAGAAGTACAGGTGCTCTAGCACCATCCTCTTATAAGTAAATTGTAGCACTTTTGTTATTACATTTAGGAATGGTGTAATAATCCCTTTCCTACACTGTTCGTCAGGCATATAGTTTAATTAAATTAAACTGGGCCAATTATTCTCCTACTGATAGCATACCAAACACCAACTTTTTGCGCGTGAAGAGGGACTTCTGACGGAAAAACTGTCGGGTTTCTCAGAATTCCACATTCTCATATTCACACAACCACTCGAGATGGAACCATGTCATCGGAGTAGAAGACGTTATCTAGGTTGCTATTATCAAGATTATTTAAAAATCACTAGCAAAAATCTGCCTTCACGGTTCGTCGACACCTCGGAAGACTCTCATAACTGGTTAATCAGTGGGGAAAGGTGTGAGAGCCTTTTACATAGTATGGCAAGTACCAAAAAACACACCGGTTAGTTGCCAAGGAACATACACAGAAGACTTGAGAGTATCTCCCATAATTTGAGTTGATTTTCTTCCAGCTCCTCCATTCGTACTGTAGGACGGCAACTATCTTCTTTCTCCTCAAATCCGAGTAAAAAAGGGTGACACAATTTCGAATTCTTTCTAGTTGACCTTCTAAATGACCTTGAATCATGGTCAATATCAAGTTAAAGGTCGTAGTTAAATTGACCTCTCAAAACAATTCTTACAAGGACTTAATATTCTCCATTTCAAGTAACTACTTCGAAAACCAAATCCAAACGTCGACCATTGATGGTTAATTCCCAACATAATTCTGACACAGTGTGATATACCCCTAATTGACTTCATGATATGAACATCCTTAAAACATCATGTCGTATCCGAATCCGGGAGGTCAAAATAGGTATTTCATTTTAAATGTACAATTCTGGACTGGGATTGTACATTGTTACTTAAATGTACAAGTTGACCTTCAAATGATTTTGACTGTCACTACCAACGTCAAGTTAAAAGTTAACGACGAAGTTCGTGTCTCAAACAACACCCAACAGTTTTGGTAGACGTCAATATCGAATCACCACTCTGTCCCGGTACTTTTAGTACTATAGTCTGTATACTATTGTATAGGTAGTCTGTATAATACAGTGTTGCCGCAATCTGACTTAACATATCAAATGCCGCGCAGGAAGCTTGCAAGTGATAAAAGTTAAACAACAACACATTTCTAATTCACTTTTCGAACACAACTATCGGGCTTAGAAATGGTGGTTGTTTGTATTTCTAGGAGATAACATACTTACCTATTTACGATACAATCTCAGCACGCACAGTTTTTGCAGTCGTAAAGTTACGTTACTATAATTATTTTCGCCTATGTTATGTTCCTATACGGTTCAACCATTGTTGGGGCCTTAGGACTATAGTATATAATTGGGTACTGTTTAGCTGGCCATGCCAGTTCTTGACGAGCCGCTACTGTAGCTTGCATTTTTTGGCCGCTGAAAACGTGGTCAGTCCTTTTGCGAAATTTTATTATGCACCTA
Source organism: Aromia moschata (assembly GCA_029963805.1). NCBI lineage: Eukaryota > Metazoa > Arthropoda > Insecta > Coleoptera > Cerambycidae > Aromia > Aromia moschata. The sequence goes on from JAPWTK010001397.1 coordinate 34,961, forward strand.
TTTCCCCTCCCCGCAACCATTCCAGATACTAGTACATGTGTCATTAGCGATTACTCTTGTCCAGTTTTTACGACCGTATTTCTCAATGGAATCGGAAAATTGAGAATTTCTGCCTGTCATCCATTAAGAGAAGACGTCGGGCGAAAATCACGAGTCCAAAATTAACAAGGATTAAAACGCAATAAAAGTTTCGTTCCTCGATCGAAACGTATCTGCCGCGTTTACGGCCGGGCGTCTCAATTAGCGGTCACGTTTCGATTTTATAAGTCCACGTAAAAATTTATAAGCCCTAAAATTTTTATTTCAAGGTCGAACTGACATTTTTTCGGTAACTTTATTATATCTGGCGGTCTTATCTGGGATATTGAAATGGATGTTTAACTGTAGTAAAGAAACAGAAATATTTGTAGTCGTCACAAATAATTTGGGCTGCCTTTTTGGAACGACGACAACGGTTTGGAGTTATTTCGGATGAGTTAATGGATTGACATGTGGTGTAATTATTTAGAAGTAGCTACATCTCCACTACATAAAGACCTGTTACAGAAAATGACAAAATTATACATAGGATGCAAATATGCCCGGTCCATCAATGGTTAACTGTAAAAATACTTTATACCTAATATGCAAATGTAATGATGCAACGGTAATGACATTGATTATAAGAAGCACACTCTGTAGACATCTTGATAACATTATTACATAAGTATTTGTATCTAAATTTGGGTTACATAAGGAGTTGTTATTTCAATAGTCAAGTAGACATCACATTGTATTAGAAAAAAAACAAATCACAGAGATATTCATTACATGGTTTGTTACAATTGAAGCTATATTTTTTTATTTAGATATTTAATTCAAAATTTAGACATACGTGCATTTCATCTTCTTGTAACCGGTGTTATTGACCGATAATATACAACCATTTAGTCCTCAACAAAAACTTTTTAGTAATATTTTTTTAAGACGATCTAATCTGACTGAATATAATGTTTCCGAATAGTACACATCACTTAGAAAAAATATCTTTAAAATTAGGAAAATTGATTCCACAAATACGTTGTATTAAATCCAAAAAAATCATCTGAAATAGATAGTTCAGGCCATTTCAATATCTGCTAAATTAGAGATTAGCTACGGATTAAAAACCACAAAAATTGCCTTATCTATTAATATCTTCGTACGAAAAATCGTACGAGGATTTCAGTTGATAGTCGATATTCCGCCATTTAATGTTTGCATTTTTTTTCTGAACCATCAATGATTTTTTTTACATTACAAGTATTTAAGATGTATATTATAATTATTATAGCATACATCTTTTATTACTTTCAAAGTAAAAAAATGAAGTATTTTATAATAATCACGATAAAATATATATTACATATTTTCAGTCAAAAATATATTTGATGCTTCAGAATTTAAAAAAGAAATTAAATATACTTAATTGTCAAATATCTTTTTCAAGTTGTAAAACATCAATCAAAACATCCTCATTAAGTTTTTCGGAAATGTTCCTATATAAAGATTTTTCAGGATTTTTTATTAAAATTCGCAAATTTAACAGATATCGAGATTTCTGGATTGTCTACTTCAGATCTGAAATCAGTTTTTGCCTAAAGTTAAAAATTTCAAAAGTATGTGTGTACGTTCTGGAAAACATTGTATTTTTTTTTTTTTTGGACATTTCTTTGAGTCTTTAAAAATATGACGTCTTCATCTATTTTTTGTAGCTCAAAAATTTTGTATCTAAACCAATGCTAACATTGTCACCTGTCTTTTAAACTTTTACAGTGACAATTATCTATAATCTTTTGAAAAGTCGTCGTTTATCGGTTTTTAATAACAAGGTGTCCACATAACACCCCTGCATTCTCACATTTACCAATTTTAAACATTAGACTTTCTATTTTCACAGCTCCAATTTTTTGTCATTTAGGGTCCAGTCGTGTCAAAATTGCCTAAAAATGACAAACCCCCTTAATTTGGAATATCTTTAACTTTGTAAAAGGGCAGTTATATCCTTTCATCGCTTAACTGTCGACTGAGAGTCTCTAATACCTGAATTCTTCATATCTACTTTAGCCCGGGCGCACCCTGGAAACGGAAACATGCGGATTATTCAGACGCGCGAAAATATACGCATATATGCTCAACGAATCAACCTGCCGGTAATACTTGTTTTTACATTAGTAGGTTGGCTTGTTTTTACATTAGTAGCTTGTATTTACATTAGTAGGTTGCGATCACTATTGTCATTATAGGTCAGTGGAATTAGAAAAAGGATCATATATTTCCCAAAAGTTTCAAGCGTGCAGAAGGTTTTCTCTCAAATGGAAAATAAATTAAAATTTTGGAAATTTCAGCGGTATTTTTTAATTATTTAAATAAATAATTGACCAACCGAACTCTACAGGTCGCAAATTTACAGGATTTTCATTACATACACATTAGAAAAAATTCGATACTTCTAATGGTAATAGTCCCAGAGCAAATCAATTATATGTCGGTTTTTAACGATTTTTGCACATTACAACGTCAATTTGACATCATTTCTGACCTCCAAATTAGGATCAATTTCAGGACGATATTCCTGAACTCCAAATGAGCACACTAAACCATGTTAAAATCTGTCGTTAATTAGATCTACGTTTTTTCTAATTCCCCTACTTTTAGAATCTGAGATTCTGTATCATATACTTTTTTTCTGCCAAAAATATCTGTATCCTAAATACTTTGTGCAAAAGTATCTTGTATCTTTTGTCTTAAAAAAAGTATCTTAGTTACTTATAAAGTTTTTATCTAATATACTTAAAGAGAATACAGAAACAATAAACTCTGTTTCAAAAATTAGTATTGAATCTTCAAAGTGGCCACCTGTCAAAAATCGAAAATTAAAGTTAAAGTTTTACAGTACCTTCGTGGACCCAAACAGACTTATATGTCACTGCCTTCATCAGCATTTAGTTTTAGATTTCTTAAAGGCAATGATATATGAAATTTGTAAGTGCTACTACCTTTTATTAATGGGTTTTAATACACGATTTTTTCCTTTTACCTGCAATTTTTTTAGAGTTGTGTGGCTTTGCTACTCATTTGTAATTTTTGTACTTGCAGAAATTATTAAAGTTAATTTTTAGTTTATTATTATTTATTATATTTCCTATTACCTTTTATGTGTATGTATATTTTAAAATTATGTTATTAAATTTATACTCGAAGTTATACTCTTCGTTAAAGCTATTGCCAGTATCAGTTTGAAATTCCATCTTGCATACAACAGTAGGATGTACACGTTCATACATTGAATATCATTTATTCATAAGAACGAAACAAAATGCCTGATTTTGAGGATTACCAAGCATAAGCAGAATATTGTTTTATGTACATACAGTGCGTCCATAAAGTGACGCATAAATTCATTATTAGCTAAATGAACAATATTATTGAAAATTCCCGAGACAGGTCAATTTTTGATTGCGATTTACTATTTGTCACATAATAATTTAATATACAGGGTGTCCCACCTTCGAGTAATGACGCCACCACCGATTTTTTTTAAATGGAACACTACATTTTTTTTCAAGTTTCGGATGACCCTGGCCGAGCTGAGTCCAAAAATGTATCACAAGTTGCTTCTATCTATTACAGGGTGGACAACAATACATAAAGTGTTTATGAAAAAATTTCATTAGAAAGTTATACGTTTCTGTATTTTTAGAAAAGTCACAATAAATGCTCAAATTGTTCTCCGTTGACTGCTAAACAATGACCGAATCGGGCAATACATTCGCTTCTGACATTTTGTAACATAGCAGGTGTTATGTTTAACGTTTCTTGCCTGATTCGATCTTTTGAGCTCACGGATGTTCTCGGAGTCTATTAGTATAAACTTTAGATTTCCAAATAACCCCATAAAAAGAAATCTAGTGGAGTAAGATCAGGTGATCTAGGGGGCCATTCCACTGATCCTCTTCTTCCTATCCACCGATCTGGAAAGGTTCTGTGTAAAAACTCGCGCACAGCTATAGCAAAATGTGGTGGTGCACCATCCTGTTGAAACCAAATTCTGCCGTCTAAAGTATTGGCTATTTCAATATCAGGAAATAGCCGGGTCAAGTCAGGAATTAATGTATATTGTAAAAAATTCAGATACAATGCTCCTGTCAAATTTTCATCAAAAAAGTATGGACCAACAATTCTATTTCTCACAATACCAGCCCACACATTGACCTTTTGTGGATGTTGCGTATGGTATTCTTGCATCCAGTGGATTTTCCTGAGACCAGTAGCGGGTGTTTTGCCGATTAACATGCCCGTTCAAAAAAAACGTTGCCTCGTCAGAAAATAAAATATTAGCAATGAAACCGTTATTTTGATTATTGTGGTCCATCATGTACTCGCAGAATTCAGTTCTTCGGTCAAAGTCGTCTTCAGCCAATTCATGGATGAGGCGTACTCTATAGGGATGGTATTTTACCTTTTTAAAAATATTCGATACTGAAGACTTTCCAATATTCAAATCCCTAGATACTTGCCGTACTGTACAATGTGGATTTTCTAGTGCCGACAAAATTACGTCTTGTTGAACATTTTCATTAATTTTAGGTCTACCTTGCCTTGGTGCATCCCTCACATGTCCTAATTCTCTGTATTTTCGCTCTATTCTGCTTACTGTAGATTGTGAAACAGGTTCACGATCTGGGTGCATTTCATGGAATAATCTACACACCTCTTGTTGAGTCCGCATTCTGTCGCCAACACCAATCATCATTAGAATTTCAATCCTATCCCCTTTCATTTAAAGGCATTTTCAACAAAACGTTTTAAATAAATTAGATTTAGGTTTCACTTAAAGTACCTACTTTGGAAAGCGTTAACAATACAAAAAGTGAACTCTAAATAGCCGTTTTAATATGGCAAAAAATGACAATGACAATCAAAAAACAAATGACAAAAAAATAACGAACCACGTATCGCGCCTCGCGTCATTCGCGCGTCTTGTCCAAACTGGTGTTTATTAAAGTAGTTGTATTTTTGTATCACAATAACGTTAATTTAATTTTTTTTAGTGCGTTTAATCAGCAATACATAATTTGTAATTTTTGTACTGTTGTCCACCCTGTAATAGATAGAAGCAACTTGTGATACATTTTTGGACTCAGCTCGGCCAGGGTCATCCGAAAATTGAAAAAAAAAATGTAGTGTTCCATTTAAAAAAAATCGGTGGTGGCGTCATTACTCGAAGGTGGGACACCCTGTATATTAAATTAGTATGTGACAAAATAGTAAATCGCAATCAAAAATTGACCTGTCTCGGGAATTTTCAATAATATTGTTCATTTAGCTAATAATGAATTTATGCGTCACTTTATGGACGCACTGTATATCTAGGTACATATTTCTAAATGTCTTTTTTTCCAATGTTTGTGCCACATTTTAAAGTATCTTAAATTAATCGAAAGTATTTTGTATAGTTTATGGAGGATCTTGTATCTTCAGATCGTTTTTGCAAAAAAGTATATAAATACTTAATTAACTTTAATACTTTTTCTTGAGTATTCTAATTACTTTTTTAAAGTAGGTATATTTTCCAGCTCTGGTTCCAAGATTCTTTAAGAAAATACGAGAACTTTAAATTCCACCATCCGCCAGTGGTTGCCACTAACTTCGATGCATTAAATTCAAACGAAGGATGTTTTTGTCAAGAAACCTCGAATTTACTTGTGTATTTGATATAACTATTCCTCAAATATGGTCCTGAATGGCATTCCTTTGAATGAAGTTAAAGATTCCGTCATTTAAAATAAAGGTGTCTCTTATCGACATTTAATTAGACATCATCTAGACATCATCTATTCTCGCACGTTCTTAAATTCTAGGTTTTCTATATATAATTTATATTATATAAATTTATCAAAATCCAGAACTAACAATTTTTTTGCAATTTAACACCTAAACGTGTCGAAATCGACTAAAAATTACAGCCCTCCCCAAATTTCCCATATAATCTTCCCATATAAACTATTTGTCACCTCCCAGCCACGTCTTCACACCGTACCAGGGCGGCAATTTCCTGTTGACCTCTCGTCGGCTGGTTAGGACCGGTGACGTCTCTAATTTGCAGTATTCGGTAATAAGGACGTCCCGATTATTACGTAGGTGCTCGTAAAAGTCGATTGCTGATTTTCAGTTTCGAAGTCTCGCGTTTGGGCCTAAACCGCGATTACGAGTGCGCCGCCGAAATTATAGGCTGCGACGGCTCTTTTGCTGGGCGCCTTGTCTAGTTAGCAGCCTGATTTATTGCAGGGAGGGAGAAGGAAAGGTGGGCCCAACTCCTCGCCTTCGCTTTACGCAGTTCTTAAGGGGTTACATCACTCTTCAAAAACATTTTTTTCAATTTTTTTTAGCATTAAATGACGTAAAAACATCTTAAAAATTATATCCAAAAGGAATTTTTGATGTATTTAATATATAACTATTATTTTCGACGCGATTCGTGAAACACGTCGAACGCTCTAAAATATTCGAAAATATCGCTTCGCTGCGACTGACCATTTTGGAGTGTCCAGGACTACGTCGATAACTTTTAATCATAGAAAGTGAGTTATCCGTCTGAAAATGAATTTATAGTGAAAAAACCGTCAGCAAAAGTTGGTGAAAAAATTTTCAAAAACACTGGAGCACTCCTGGGTTCTCAGTAACGCTCTGTGGGATATTTGCAATATATTTTTTTTTCATAATCTAGAAACAAATATAAGGAGACGTTTTTCGATTTGTTGCAAAATATTTTTTTCAAAAAAGTTATGGCCATTTTAATTTTAATTTTATAGGAACATTTTGTTTGCCAAAATTAAAATGGCCATAACTTTTTGAAACAAAAATATTTTGTAACAAATCGAAAAACGTCTCCTTATATTTGTTTCTAGATTATGAAAAAAATACTGCAAATATTCCACAGAGCGTTACTGAGAACCCAGGGAGTGCTCCAGTGTTTTTGAAAATTTTTTCGCAAACTTTGCTGACGGTTTTTTTCGCTATAAATCCTTTCTGTAAGAGGTGTATAGTCATCACCTAAAAGTGAAGTGGGTCCCATGCGTCGTTTTCAAGATATGGCTAACTGAAATATCACGCACCGCCACTGGGCGTTACTAAAATTATTTCGAAATGAGAGAAGCCATTTTGGGCTGTAATATTTCATTGAGTTTATGCGTTTTGAAACTTTAAACGTGTTTTTCTCAAAACCATGTTTTTTGCGGGCAGCATAACTTCGGCAATTTTTATCCAATTGACTTGAAATTTTAACTGCATCTCTATAACTAACTAGATATAATTATCTAGAGTGGTACACACGATTTTTGCAATTGATTAATAATTACGCTTGTTATAAACAAATAAAAGTCGATTTTTTGTGTTTTCTTTGTTTTTGTCTTGAAACTGCCACCATTTTGTAAAAAATAACTGTTTTGATTTGATCTTGTGTACCGCTCTAGAAAAACTAATATAGATTATGGATTTTTTTTTGTTCTAGTAGCATTTAAATAATTGCTACATTGCCCGCCATGGACCGATCGAAAAAAAGGCATCAACGTTGCGTGCACCATCACGCCGCCATTTTGTATTTAATATTAAAAAAAAATTGTTTTTTGTACTTCAAAATTTTCTAAATAGATCCTCAAAACGATTTTTCATCATTTTTCGACCTTCTAGAGTGATGTAACCCCATAAATCAGAAACTCTTTAAATACTCTTAGGTCCATAATCATATTACTTTTACAGTATTGGTGATTCCACAAGTTTTTTATGATCCCACAAGTTTATCAAGTTGATTAAAATACTGGGTTACTTATATCCATATTGCAATCTGATCTCTGATGTGATCAGTAAGCAATTTTAGTAGCAATAGCAAATTAAAATACCTACTATAAATGAAACTTAACTAAGCAGTTACTCTACGATTCACTGTTCATTACACCAACTTAAAGGACTTCTTCCTCGTTAGTAATCTCACTTATCTGATTCAACGCTCACGTCATGGAGGAGACAATTTTCATAGATCGTTACAAATTCGTTGGTAGTCTGGTTAACAATTTCTATGTCTAAGTCCTCATCGAGATAGCTGTTTCTGTACCAAGATGCATCTAAGATGTCCCTTAGGTCCCTGGTTGTTACTTTAATTGGCGTATAACTGAATGCAGTACATCCATAAGGGCTTCAGGATCTGTTTATATTGTATAAACAATTTGTTGTATGTTGACTTTTGCATTTTTTATGGATTTTCTTCCCATCTGCCAGTACATATCAGGACTTACGTATATCTACACTCCAAGTTCTACAAGTTTATTTTTAATGTGAGCTTTCAAAAGTAGCCATCTAGCGTTAACCCCGAATATTTTGCTGTGTTAGGGTATGATAACTGTTTCATGTGTCATTTATGTTCATTGCTACGTATCGTCCCCTTTTATTTGCAAAGTTCTGGACAAAAAGTTGAGGAATGAGGAATGTTACTAGTGGACAATATATATCATAGTTTATATATTATATTTTAATAGTATAATATATTTACTTATGAAAATGTTAAATAAAATAATACATATAATTATTGATTTACATATTTATTCATTTTTATGAATCATGTTCAACTAATTATAATTTAAAATTAACTTAAAATAATCTCAGTGATGCCACCTCAATTTATAATATCTTATTTGATATTTGTTATTTTATTTCAATAAACGCCATGATATATTCTTAATTCATTAAAAACCTTGTTTCACATTTTTTGCAAATTGATAGTTTCAATTACTGGTTTTATTTTTGAGGGTAAAACCTTTAAAAACGTTAAACTTTAAAATGTTTAAAAAACTCCCTTAAAAGGTATACGGTAGAACAGTAAAAGCATTTTTTAAATTACACTAATTTAAAGTTTAAAAAGTTTCTATATATAGAGAAAGAATTTTTTTATCATGTCTAGTTGTGTTTAAAAATTTTTTTAATTGTTATGCTTATGGAATAGCAGATATAGAGAACACTACTACGGTACAAACAAACAGTTACAAATGAATTTATTCCAAGAAAAATGAATGTGATTGCAATCCCGTAATTCCATAAAAAAAAAACATAATTTTACCTCCGCTTCACACTAAGCTTGGATTAAAGAAAAATTGACAAGAAAGGAATGATCCATTTAAAGGTTATGTACTTGTAAAATGGTATTCCAAAGTTAAACTTATAGAAGGTAATTTATATATTTTAAAATACATCGGTTGGTGCATAAATATTCAAGTATAAAAAAAAAGCAGAAAAAATTGGTAGTAAAAGTTAGTAAAGATGTTTTTTAACGGGCCGAATAACTAGTAGAAAAAGTCACACGGTGACTCTTAATGATTCTGACTGACTTTTAATGATTCTCTCAACAACACCATTCAATTACAAATAATAGTGCAGTGTCGTTTTTTATATATTAACTAGCGACCCGCCCCAGCTTCGCACGGTTTACGACATCACATTAGAAACCTCTAAAATTATCAGTGTTTCTCTACTATATTATGCATGTATTATACATATAAACCTTCCTCTTGAATCACTCTATCTATTTAAAAAAAAACGCATCAAAATTCGTTGCGTAGTTTTAAAGATCTAAGCATACATAGGGACAGACAGACAGCGGGAAGCGACTTTGTTTTATACTATGTTATGATATCGAATTATTATAAATGTTACAAATGGCACTTGTCTTCAATTCTAAAATATTTCTAACACTCTTGGTTGGATTACACTTTCTAGGTCATTTTTAAAAGTTCATTGTTTTTCGACTTTTTTGTGACAGAATTAACCGTAGAAACGTTTAAGTTTAGGGCGCTGCTACACGCTAAATTTAAATGTACTACTTGGACTGTAGTTTTAATTAATATTTTAATTTTATATTTAAGTTACCTTTCTAACAGTGTTAAGAGTGGCAATGGACCATTATTGTCTCGATCTTTTTCAAAATAGCGTATCAAAAGGTGCTACGAACTCTTAGCAGCAGCTGTTTAATGTTTTGACATTTCGAAAACGGAAGTCTGATAACACTTTAATTGTTCTGAAAATAACAGTTTTTCAATACAAGATAAAATTTTGAGGCTCAAAGTGGTGGTATCACTGCACGCATTTAATAGCATCATTGGTGACGTGCATCGGGTTTTTATTTTTTGTACAATGTACAGTTTTCGCTAGCTTATACTTTGTTAAATGAGCTACCTGACCGCGCGCTTGCCTTGATTCAATTTAGCGCTAACCAGGTGTAAACCAGTTACTAATCAGCCGTCTTTGACGGTAGCAAAGCACCTATATTCACACCAAAAATATATATCACACTAAAAATTATTCCTTAATTCACCACATTTCAGCTGATTATAGCGCACTGCTCGGAACATAAATCAGAATTATCAGTTCCGACCACTTTAGATATTCCTTAACTACCCCCTTGGGATGCTGCATGCATCAGCTTAATATTTATAAATTGTTATCGTGGCACGTATCTAAATAGTCCACACAGTGGCTACTATTTTTTTATAAATGTGATTCGTGTAATTCAGCATGAGGAATCGGCTGCTCGAGTAAAATCCGTTAAGTACGTTAGAGAGATATTTTTCATTTCTGGAAATGAGGCGAGGATAAAAATTGCAAGCAAGGCAACAGAGGGGAAACATAACTTTGGTTAAGCGTGATGAGACTAAAGAAATTATGTAATTGCTGCTTTTATTTTAAACGCTCATACAATTGAAACGAAACAATAAACGAATGTATTTTTATCAAACAGAATTGTAAAAATCAAAATTTTATAACCAAAAGTTTCTGTTTTCCAACCAAAGATAGACGGCTTCGTTTCCCATTGTAATGGAACTGATCAACGTGATGATGGGGATTTCTAAAAAGTGAAAAAAAAAACGGAAGGATACCGCCACAGGAAAAATCTAACGGATATATCCAGGGAGCGCTTTGGGCTTTCAATTGTACTTTTCTGCCTTATACCTTACAGCATCCGGGAAATTGTGCATCTTAAATACTCCCTGAGATTTGCCGCAAAATGTGGGTGTGGTCCCTTCCAGTTGGAACCATAGTTATTGGTTAATAACATTATTTTCACCCGGAAATACAGTGTGCAAGATGGAACATTTCTCTTAGCAGATCTAAATATTTTTCGGAATCTTAAATTTCCATCTATGAAGAAAGGTTCAACAATTTTGGGGCTTTTGGGTATGCGCTTCTTGAACTAATGAGGGTTCTGACTAGAAATCGGGAAAACCGGATCCGGTGGATCCGGCGGATCCGGCATCATAAGACATATATCGGATCCGGTACCACTTCGCCGGATCCGTCACCGGATCCGGTAAATTAAAAAAATACATGAAACATGAATTTTGTTGATAATAAAACTGACTAGTGTACGAGTGGAAGCAGGAAGTGCCTTCTCAGCCGCTGATTACATTTGTAGCTCTGTAAGAAGTCGACTGGAAGATGATCAAATTAACACTATTTGTTTTCTAAGATAATTTTTTCAAAAAACCAAGTGATTTTTTTATGATTGTTTTACTTAAAAATAATAATTTAAAGTAAGTGTGTTAAAAAAAGAAGTTTATCCACTCATTATTGTCACAATTGTGCCATTGATTAAATAGATTTTTGGTGACTGTCATAATTATAAGAACGAAACTGCCTGGCGTCCCTAAATTACCTAATTATTGTGATCTCAGTTGATAAACTTGATTTTAGTTAGAATTAATATAAGTTTTTTATAACGAGCTATCCAAAAAAAGTCATCAAAGTTGGACGAGCAAAAAAAGACGTATTTCTATTTTTAATCTTATAACCTTATTGATTTGTCAAGGCTGTTACATTATGTGACAGGCATTAGTTATTTTACGATTCTAACAGCTACTTGTCAAATGTTTGACAACAACAAAGTTTCATTTTTGAGCTTCAACATAACCGCTATTTCCATCTCTCGTTCAGCGCCAGATTTGACGACATTTTTTATGGATTTATAATGTAATATAAGTTACATTACAAGATATCATTGATGTTGTTATTTGTAAAATTTAGTAAGTGAAACTGAACTTAACTGCCCGTCATTTCTAATTATTACTAAACTAATAATATAACAACTATAATCCGGATCGGTGGAAATTCGGCCGTATTTAACCACCATTTAAATTGAATGCTGTTAGCTTCATCTGAAGAAATGATATTTATTGCGAAGTTATTATTGTTATTGTCAACTTTCCATCATGCCTTCGAAAAATTCAGGCCTTCTATCGAAGTCAAGCTCCAATTTATTTGCAGGACAACAAGTTGTAGTTTATATGGACTTAACTTTTCTCGCTTAAATACATTTTTAACTGGCTAGTGAGAAACATCAAAAGCAGTTGCCAAGACCCTTGAAGATTTGATTGAATTTTCGCACACTTCTCAGTGTGCGAAAATATCCAACGCTTTATCTCCTCCGGTTGCAGTCCTAGGTATACTTGATTTAGCGGAATCCTTAACGCTACCAGTTACTTGAAATTTCTTTACCAGTCGGTTTACTGTTGACTGGTTTATTGGAGATCTGTGGGGTACAACCATTAAAACAGTACACAAACCTTGGTCTTGGCATTTATGCATGTCACCATACCACCTATTTCAACTCTTTACTTCACCTCAAACGATCCATTATATATTTATAAAACGTAAAAACGCACAAAAAAAAAGAAATTATTGAACACAAATACAGAAAAGCACCAAACAATTACATCTGCTATGACTTGAACGTCACGAGAACATCTTAACCTCACAGGTACTTTGATTATCTTTTTTTTATTAGTTTGAAAGAGTTAATTTTAAACGTCTTTTTTGCGAAAATTTCTTTATGTAATCGTAATCAAATTCTTAGTGTACGGTAAAAAGAAAAGGCTAGTCTTTCAGATATTGAGAGAAAACCTACAGGCATTATTTGTTTGCTACGCTTTATACACGGTGGAGACTTTAACTGGAATATATTCGCTAGCGGGGTGGTGAATGATTTTTCAAAATTCTCGAGACACGTCAACTTTTAAATGTATTTACCTACATTTTGCAAGTAATATGAAAAATATAGTTCCTTCAGGGGTGGCTGAAACCACCCTCGACATGATTTTTTCAAATGCAAACCCTATGGCTTATGACCCCCCATTGTAAAGCTGGTGGAAAGAGGAATCCAACGCCCTGATCAAATTTTAATTTTTAGTATGTTTTGTAGGGTTGCATACAATTAAAACAATCTAAAAATCAAATTTATTTTCAACGTAACAATTGTTCAAATGTGCACCATGTGCAGCATCCCAGTCTGTGGTAGGTTTCGTCCCTTCCATTATGCAACATTTCCGGTTTATTTTCCGATTTTTCTCTCTTATCCTTTCCTGCAGATCTGCTATGTTGTTGGGTTTCTCAATGTAAACCCTACTTTAAGATGTCCCCACAAAAAGAACCAGTGGTGTAAGATCTGGAGATCTTGCTGGGCCACTCAATATTACCTCCCCTCCCCCAATCCACCTACTGAGAAAAATTCTGTCCAGATACTCACGAACAATGGCAGCATAGTGTGGTGGGGCCCTTATCTTGCTGGAACCATAACCGCTTGTCGGTCAAGTTAGGGCTTAAGGGGTTTGGAAATAAATGACATTGCACTGGCATTAGTTCGTGCTGGAGTAAACGCAAGTATCTTTGCTCCATTAAGAGTGTCATCAAAGAAAATGGTCCTACAATTCTATCTTGTATTATTCCGGCCAACACATTAGTTTTCTGTGGGCGCTGAGTATGAAGTTCCCCTCATCCAATGGGGATTCTCTTCAGCCCAGTAACGACAATTTTGGCGAATTACGTGCCCATTTAATGTAAAAGTAGCCTCGTCAGAGAAAACTATCCACTCTAAAGATAACTGGTTTTGATGCATAAGTCATCAATAAATCGCAAAATTCCAACTGTCGATCTGGATCATCTTCAAGTAGCTCTTGAACAGCTTGCATTTTATATTGGCGTTTTTTCTCATATTTAAGATATTTTTAAACTGTTTTGTGATTAAGATTGCTATCATGGGCCAGTTGACGGGCTGGAGTGATTCGATTTTCTTCTAGAGCAAGCAACAAATTCAATTTCGTGTCGTCATCAACAACAGTCTGCCTTCTTTACTCGGTACTTTCCTGACATGACCCATCTCTCGATATTGTGCCTCAATTTTACTAATGGTACCTTGATTTAGTGGTATGAAGTCAGGATGCGTTTCTCGAAACAAGCGAACAACTTCGCATTGAGTTCACGCCCTATCACCATATCCAATCGTCATCAAGATCTTCGATTTTTAGTAATTCAGTTAAATAAGACATTTTCATCCATTTGAAATAACACTTCGTTCACATTCAAACTCTGAATACAGCATATAAACTAAATTACTCTTTGCGGCCGTGTAAAAACACTAGCAAAAAAATAACAAACATCAGTTGTAGCAAAAAATTGCTTGGAATTTTTTTTGGGGACATAAGTGAAAAGTAAGGTTTACATTCCAAAACTAAACAATACTAACATTTTGAGTACTGAAATTGTTGCGTTAAAAATAAATTAAACTATAAAATTACGTTTTAATTATATGCAACCCTACAAACATACTAAAATTGTAATTTGATCAGTGCGTTGGATCTTTCCAGCACTATCCAGCGAGGGGTCACAAGCTGCTATAGGGTTGCATTTGAAAAACTGCAGTCGGGGTGGTTTCAGCCACCCTGAAGGGCTATATTTTTCAAGGACATTACTTGCAAAATGTAGGTAAATACATTTAAAAAAGTTGATGTGTCTCGGGAATTTTTGAAAATCATTCACTACCCCGCTAGCGAATATATTCCAGGTTAAAGTCTCCACCTTGTATAAGGCTTACTGTTAATACCCTGATCAGGGCAGGAGTTCTATAGACTTGCATCTCGAATTTCATTTGGTGTTTACGTATTCATGTGTTGTAGACCATACTGTCGTTTTTTGTTTTTGGTTTTCTCTTTCTCGTCATCACCACGCTGATAAGTTCCATTAGAACAAAAAGAGTTACCCATTGTTGGTAAAAAGCATAACTGATTGTGAAATTATTATTTTTACAATTTCATCATTTTTTTTTGTTGACGCTTGAATACAAAAGAATATTGTATGAGAATTTAAAATAAAGCAGCAATTACATAATAATTTTATAGTTTCCATACACTTTATCTCAACAGTTATATTTCCAGTCCTTTGATTGCCATTTTTATCATCATTATAAAAATGGTAAATCATCTATCTAACGTACTTATCCGGAGTGAAAAGCCGCCGATTTCCTCGTGCCCAGTTACAGAACTGTAATTATAAAAAAGTAAGTGGTCACTATATGACTATTTATACATGCCATGATAACAATTTATAAATTATTAAGCTAATGCATGCGGCAGTCCGAAAGGGGTGGTAGTTAACAAATATCTTTAAAATGGTGGAAAATGTTAATGTGCCGAGTTTTTTATACTTATTTTATAATATCTAAAATAACTCATAAATCAATAAAATATACAATAAATAAAGAGGTGTCAGTGTGTTCTTATTATTTTCTTGTAATGTGTACAGGGTGATTTATTATGATAAGTCACCCCGTTTACCCCCGTAACTTGTTATTTCTGGATTCAAAAATTCAAAAACTATTTAAAACAATACAACCTGATAATCCGAACACTGGGCGCTCGAAGTCATAATCCGGACAAATCTCGATTATCCGTACATCGTACCGTGGCGTACGCGACAGCCAGAGCCAGATTTAGTGAGGTGAGGTGAATGCAGGTGATTAGTAGCACTCGCCGTCATTTTATATACATATATACTCAATTCATAAAAAAGACACGCGGTTTTCTAAAACAAAGAGACGAAACAGTTATTTCAAGAAAAGCCAAACATGTAATACTACTTTTTATTTTCTCAACCTCAGGACCCATATTACAGTTATATTAAAATATCGAATATCAACTTTTTTCGTCTTTTAGTTAGATGATTGCAGTTTTCTTACAATTAGTTTGGTGTTACTTAATGAGTTATACCTTTAAACCACCCTGATATGCATGCATCATTTATTTATACCTACAGTGAT
>JAPWTK010001398.1:0-51046 GCA_029963805.1 Aromia moschata
CCACAAAACATAAAGGATTAGAAGCGCTACCTACTGCTTAATTGATGGCAACACACTGACAGTTCTATATGGCACAGCGCGGGCTTTTTAAAAATACCTACTTCTTTATATTTTTTACTTTTTAAACTCAATACTTTGTAAAATTAAGAAAAGCATCCTCCTCAAATTAGGGAGGAACCCTTTCCTTAATTTCACATAGCATTCAAGGTTTAAAAGTAAAAATAATAATTTATCTCTTGATATTTGATGTTTTCAGTTATAAAATTATATTTTCACTCATTAGAAAGAAACAAAAAATTATAAGGAAAATTTATTAACAAGATATAACAATAGAACATTGTTTACATAACAATACCATTAGATGTTATAGTATAAAGCAGTTTGTATCACTCTTAGTCAGGTTCCTTCCCTTTTGATCTGTTCAGCATGGGTGACCCTACCAGTAGCATTGTATGCTACCCCTGGCTTAGCTCGTAGGATCATTGGAACGCGCAACTCACCTCATCCACCTAAAATTTAGGTTTCGTTAAGATGGTGATACCCGCAAGGTGGAAAAAATTGGGCGTTATACTTATGGTAACACGTAATGCATACAACTTTAACCGAAACTATAAATGATGAACTATTTCACAATAAAAATACATAAATTGCAAGTATTATCCTGATTTAAAAACAAGTTCTGCAAATTACGTAATACCAGGTATAAACAACTAAAATGAAAAATTATTCTAAAACAAAATCATCAAACTCTTGGTATTGCCAAGAAATAAAAATTATATATAACATAACATTCTGAAACTTTCGCCAAACATAGGCAAATAAAATGAAAAAAATAACAATAACAATAAACAAAAAATAAAATTCTATCACCATAACTAAATATTCTGATAATAAATAATAATTGTGTTAATAAATATAACACAAAATAAAATTCTCCCTCGGCTCAAAAAATTTGGTATTCGTCACTGTCTTCTTTGGTTCATCATGTACTAAAAAAGTCGAGTTCCTAAATGCACTCATTTAGAACTCGAAATAAACAAAAAAAAAAAGAAACAGGTAATTGGTTGGTGTAAGATAAGTAGACTGTAATTGGCTTTGAGTTTTTTTTTTTTTTTTGCATGTCCACTACTGAATTGTCTAATGCCTTTTTTTATTTGATCCATTTATAAGCTGTAAGTCTAATACATTTATCTATAATATCGTTTACACAATCATAATGCTTATATTATATATCAGTTTTATTACAGCAATACAACAGGTATATAAATATTTAAAAGAAAAGCAGACTTAGTACAATGTAAAATATTTTAATTACATGCAAAAAAACTTACCTGCTGTTTACACGTAGATAGTGTTTTGATGTTAAAACTGTTAAAAGCGTCGTCACTACAAAAGTGGTTTTAGTTAATATTTATCTAATAAAGTAATAAATACTACATGGTTGAAATTTGTAATGCCGGCCGGTTATTATTACAATTTTAGATGAACAAAAAGTATTACTTATGCAATAAATACAACCTTAAACATTACTCGTAAAAAACTGGATTATCCCATAGGATATTTAACATGGGAATATCCTTTAGGATCTCATTATTTACAGAATTTAAAGAATAACACCATTCTCCCTCACAAAACAGAAATGATGAAAATATTTCTGAATGATGAAAACCCCGATCTGCCATACATATAACACAAAATTAACTAACATTAAAATTGTTCACGATTGTCATCTCTCTTGCACATATGAGAATTGTATTTCACTATGTTACTTTACGGTTATTCCTTTTAGCAGTAGGGCCAAAGTTGTCTGCACCAAACATTACTAAATCAAATGACAAGGTGGGATGGCATGATGTTTGCGATATCTGCTATCCAACTTTCAGCCCCGTGAGACTGGCTGTCTGCAGTGTCTGCGTGTCTGCTGCCTGTGTCTGAGCTATGCGTTGACAACTCTAGTACATAGAAAGAGAGGGAAAACCTGGGCGACATCTCTGTCTTTGTTTACTAGCAGTAACGGCTCAAGGGTTTCGGGGCCCCTTAGATAAGAATGCAGATGAGTAATATTGATTGTATTAAAGGTTTTCAATAGAAATATAACTATGCATGGACGAATACAATATTTTGGTCTCTTGTAAATAATTACTTCACTTTACATATAAGCAGCAACCTTTCTAATGCAGCAAATAACCTGTAAAGTTTAATACTTTATAAGTGATAAACAATTGAGAAAAAGCAGCACGATTCTTTGACCAATATTTCAATTTTTGTTTATTTTAGACTGGTTCATATACTTTAATTGTTATTCTGCTTGTCACATTGAAAATTAGACTTTATATATAAGGGGTCAAAAAGTATAAAACATTGTATAATTTTATTCAAATTAAATTAATTATATAATAAATTAAATAAAGATAAATTTATTTTAATAACATAAAATAATTGTATAATAAAAGTATAATATTATTATAAGTAGTTGTTTTATTTAGTGGACAGCCGCATCAAGAAAATCAAGTTAATGAAGTAATTTTTAAGGCTATAAATAATATAACAGTTTTTTTCCAACGTAGCTGCAGATATATTACAGTGTAATAATATCTTCCCGATGATAATGTATATTTTCCTGTGATTGTTTAGCACTTGGACACACACAACATAAACTTGGCATTTTGCTGGCGGGTATGGTATTTTTCAAGATACCGTACTGACAGGAGGGAAACATCTTTAGTGAACTACCAATCATAGAGCGTTATAGAGAGAAAAATATGTCGCCCAGGTTTTCCCTTTCTTTCAACTGGAGTTTGGATGCGCAGTCGTCAATTGCCAGTCCATTCTTTATGTCCCCTGCACAATTAACATAAACGTAAAATTAACCACAACCACAAAGATGGAGTATATCAAAATAATGCTCTTGTCTACAACTAATTCAGTTAACATTAGCATTAAGAATGACCTTCAATCGTCAATAACCGTACACATAAAGATGAAATTATTTTATCTTTACGCTTAAAATTACGTTTTGCCAGTTTGTGTCTGTAATCTCGTGAAATATTGGTTGAGGGTTACCCTAAATACAGTAGTAACAAACAAACATTAATACTAAATTACTACAATATTAGTTAACAATTCGATATCCATCATTTCTTCTAATTCCAGTGTCGTTTCTGATTTTTCACACAAAATGTTTAATTTAGTGAAATGGACTAAACTGAATCCTCTATGCGGGAGTTTTAAAATACATACGATTTTACGCAGATTTTTGTTGTGGACAAAACATAAAAATTACAGTTATGCTTATGGTTATGGTTGTGGTTAGCTCAATTGTGCAACAGGACTTAATGTCGATGTGTGATGTGGTAGGTATAACGATAACCATAGAAAACCTTGCTACGCAGTACGCACAAAACGTCTAAAATAGAAGAAGGGCAATCTCCATAGGTAAGGAGGAAGAAGAGGAAAACACGCATCGGGTGCCCCATACGTCCCGGTGGCCAGTTTTCATAATGCGCATGCGCGACGCAAAATCGAAATTGCTAATCGAGTTGGCAATGCGAATTGCATTGGCATTGCCAACTTCATTTTAAGCTACGTTTAAATCAGTCCGAACAGAACCGAACAAACGAATTCGTTCGCTTAAGCTCGTGTTTATTTAAATGACGAACGGAACCGGGTGAACGAACTCGTTCGCGTTCGGTCATGTCCCAACGCGTGTCGGTTAATAACCGAATCATTAAAAAAATTGGTGCTCAATGTGGACAGTAGTTCTGTGGATAACGAACGAATCAACGAATTCGGCTCAGTTGGTATTTTAAACAAATATTTGACTAGTATAGGGTAAAACAAGATAAGCGTTACGCTCCCCTGGTGGTCGCTCAACAAACTAACGACTGGGACATCGTTTATTCAAACTTCCATTTGAGTACCATTGTGTTTTGAAAGTTTTAGTATTTTTTAAGGTTATTGTACATATATTTATCATTATTATTTTTCGGTTCAGCTAAGGATTTTAAAAGCGAAAGATACTGAAAAACACTACAATACCTTCAAATTCATGAAGTCATGAATGACCTGCATTCACAACATGTTCACCCTTATAAACACACTTTGAATTTACAGTGCCATCTAAATATTCCATATATTTCAAGATACTCAATCTAATGTCTGCCATTCTACTTAAAACTGTTTTCAATTAAAATATTAAACAATTTTGTAAAAAACACGTGTATACCTTGAAGTATTTATTAAAACTTTTCAAAATAAACCGATCCAACCTAAAAATGTATCTTCCATAGGTATCAGTCTAAAATTCAAAAGAAAATCACTACAATTATGCCAGCAACTTGTAAACAGTAAACCTTGATCACAATAAGTGTTTTTAGGCAGTAAATAATCAGACTACACATAAATAATAAATTAAAGCGGCAACTTGAATATAAAACACATTAACAGCAATGTAAAAACAAACGGCTAATGTCCCAATCGTTAGTTCGCATTTTTTTCCGCACTGGCGCTGGCATCTTAAATTCTGACGCCTATAGGAGTCACGCGTTGCAGGAAAGCGCAAAGTTAATAGCAATATTTCTTTTGCAGTAATTGCGTTTTTGAAATTTGTGTCTTCTTTAGAAATCCTAGGTCCAATCAAATTTAACAAATAATCCAATTTACCATGGACATTCTACAGAAATTTGTTATTTGGTTCAAATTATCACTGGTTAAATCCATTAACAAAATATCACCCCAGTTGCGTTTCTTTTTCTCAACAAGTGAGAACACCATACTACTCTCTTCTTTTTTCTCTTTTTTTTTGGGAAACTCCTGCGATGACTACAAAACTAGCTAAATATTATGATGTCGTCTGTATCCGACCATTAACCAGCACAAATTAAATAGATCGTTCGTTTTAAATAAAAACGTCGGAGAACGAACGAACGAGCGGATTCGAACGAATTCGTTCTTTTGTTCATTCGCTCCTGTTTGGTCCAATTTAAACGCGACTTTACTTTTAATTCAATTTTTCATACAGCAAACTGGTTGTTGCTGCATAAAAAATTAATTTCTAACCATACCCCACTTTATGATTTTTTCATTCAAGGTGGAATAAATAAAAAACAATTTGCTTGAATTTATTTATTTCTACAACTATAAACATTTAAAACAATACAGTATTAATAATAATAATAATAATAATAATAATAATAATAATAATAATGAAAATAAAAATAAAAATAAAAATAAAAATAATAATAATAATAATAATAATAATAATAATAATAATAATAATAATAATAATAATAATAATAATAATAATAATAATAATAATAATAATAATAACAATCCAGAGGTATATGCCGACATCCATCAACTACCACCGGAAGAGCAATACCGTTACTTGGGTGTGTCAAGACGGCAGGATCAACCACACACAACTGAAGAAAGAATTCCAAGAGAAATACAAGAGCCGCGTGACAAAGTTGCTGAATACGCTTTTATCTGGAGGCAATCTTATCAAAGCCATCAACTCGTGGGCTGTCCCAGTGCTGACATACTCTTCGGAATCGTCAAGTGGTCCGTTACTGATCTCGATGAGCTCGACCGACTTACCAGGCGGCTCCTAACTAAGTTCAGGCACTTACACACTAACTCTTTCGTAATCAGACTCTACCTGCCGCGAAGACGAGGTGGGAGAGGTCTATTGAACATCAAAAAATCAGTGCCTTAATCAAGAAGCTTCCTTAAGAAGAAAGCTGCTAACGAACAGGGACCCGCTAATAACAGCAGTAGCAAGAGAGGACGCTGGATACACGCCTTTGAGCCTGGGATGTGAACTTATTCCGGTCGACGTACCAACAGAAGAGGAGCTCCGGACCCAGTGGATGGAACATGCTGCAGGGACGTTTTCCGAAAATGCTACAGCTAGACCACATCGACAAAGAAAATTCGTTAAAATGGCTTACCGACGGCTATCTGTACCCCGAGACCGAAGGCTTCTTGACTGCCATTCAGGACAGGGTTATAAAAACAAGAAATTACCAGAAGCATATCCTGAGAGACGACGTCGAAGACATATGTAGGAAATGTGGATCTGCAGGCGAAACTATAGAGCACATAATAGGAGGGTGTCCCGCGCTAGCAGAGTCAGCATATCTCGGCAGGCACAACCAACTTGCGAAGATGGTCCACCAACAACTGGCACTCAAGTATGGCCTGTTAGCGACGGCTCCGCCATACTACAAATACGCCCTGGAAGCTGTGCTGGAATCGGAAACAGCAGTGATGTACTGGGATAGGCTAATCATCACCGACCGAACAGTGGACTTCAACCGACCAGACATTGTACTGATCAACAAGGAACAACGAAGAGGGATCATCATAGACATCGCAGTGCCACTTACTCACAACATTCAGAAGACTGAACGGGAGAAGATCGCGAAATACGAAAATCTATCAATCGAGCTGAAGCGCCTATGGAAACTGGAGAAGGTGGAGACGTACGCCCTAGTTATATCGGCAGAAGGCGTGATGACGACCAGATTCGCCAAGAACATCGCGGCATTAGGACTGTCTTATAATATTATTCGAAATGGCCAGAAGGCAGTTGTACTACAAACTTGTCACATTGTTAGAAAGGTTTTGGGACAGGATGAATTTCCTCCCCTCGCCTGAGCCTAATTTCTGCTGGAGGCGGGGATGAGATATCAATATAATAGATTTTATAGATAATAATAGATTTTTATTGCCCAACAGAATAATCCAATAACAGAGCAATTGACATTATAAAAAGTTAAACAGTAGGTACTTAAAAAAAAATAGTTTGAAGATAAGTTTAAATCTAGATACAATTGATACTTATTTTTTGAAATACAAATCATTTATACTAAAACCACTCCAAATTGTAATCACAAGTCTTGACTCATTGCTAATTTAAGAATTATTAGAACATATACTTTTAATTAGCTTACTGTAACTAGTTAATGATGAATTAAATATATCACATTGATTACTTACTCTATTAAATCTGTACATCATAAAATATATAGGGGATTTTAAATGAATGTTTGTTTTATAAACAATAATTATTAATGCAGACGATGATTCGGTGCGCCACGTATTATATGTAAATGAAAAACTTATACAGAACATTGCTACATATACATATGCTTATTTATTATTAAGTTGTAGAACTCTACAATTAACTTTAATTTTTTTATACAAATTTTCATAAACATGTGCCATTTAAACGAACAATAATAATCATTAAACTGTAAACACTATCAGTCACATCGAAAATTTTATTCGAGACACGTAAATTTTGACACTTTGTATAGGAACTAAACAAGAAACAAATGTCTTCAATATCGTCAAAATGACAACTTTGACTTCAAAACGTCAAATTTGTTTGTCTTCTTTTGAATAATCTAGTTACAATATTTGCACTTTGTTACAGGACACCCTGTATATAATGAATAAATTAATACAACATTATTTTTATCATTTTAATTATTAATAATAATTCAAAATCAAGGGAAAGTAACCATCACAAAATAACGGATTCAACCATTCAGTTTTTTTAATAATAAAGATGTTATGTTCTGAATTAGTCGTATGTACATAGATATTTTTTGCGTCTTGAATTTGGCTAACCATTATTTACGAATTCGTAGTTTCTTATCTGCACAGGTATGAAGTTATAGACACAGCATAACTTTATGCTGTGGTTATACATTTCATTTTGTTACGATTAGTTTTTAAAACCTTGAATGTCTCAATATATTTATAAATGTGCTGACTCTCACATTTTAGGCAACAAAAGAATAAGAATTAATTCATCCGCATAACCACAGTTTAATGCTTTCAGAAAAGCATTAAACTGTGGCTCAGACCATGTGCATTCGCGGTGACTCGCGAGAAGTTAAGCATGCGCTGAGTCGTTGCGAATGACATGTACAGATTTGAATGTGCATGTGCATCATCGAGATTTAGAACAGACTAGAGGGAATGCGCATATTTCTGAGTTGGCATGCCTAATGTCAATCGGCCATATTGGCGGGACCGTAAACAAGGCAAAGTGTTGCGAAGTGATTTTTTATTGTATTTCGTTTTGTGTAGTAAAATTTGCGTTTTATTTTAATAGTTATCTGTCTTTTTAAAAACCAAACATTATGAGAAAGTGTATAGTGCAGGACTGCGGCAAGAGCCAGACAAATAAGGAAAATATGCCGGGAGGGACATTTCACAGGTCCGTATTTGACAATAAGTATTCTATTGACCTCTTTACAAATAAATTTCTTATTCAGTATCAAAAAGTTGGCACAATTTTTGTCTACTTGAAAAATTGCTTATTATTACAGTGATTAAAGACATATTTTTTTTACTAGGACCAATATAATGTAGTGTTTCAGAAATTATGTTTTTTTTTCATTTTATTAGAGTATGTATTTGATGATGACACTATGCTGTCCTATGTATATAATTAATTCATTCTTTGATGATGTTAGCACATTTTCTATAATATTCTATTTCTGTTTGTAGATTGCTGAAAAATTAAGCGGGACGGTCAACTTGATTGTTAACGATGGGGCGCTAGCAATGACTTTCACTTTCTAAACAAGCAGTTGTTTGCTTGGATCATTTCGCCGAAGAGTGCTTTGACAGAAGTTCTGCGTGTGGCATTGTATTGTAACGTTTTATTTATTTCGGGTTCGTGAGGTGTGAAAAATTAAACTCGCACTTTTGAACTAACACTATTTATTTAATTAATACAACTACGGACTAACACTATTTAACTACACTAATTTATTTTTATACAATTTATATTAGAGCGTTGTACGGAAAGCCGCGCCGGTATTCAAATAGGAACTGGAGACCCCTGGCCGAATCCCCGGTTATTTATTCGAAGCGAGCGGTCTTCTCGAACGGTGGAGGCTGCACCAGCGCGATCGAGAGCCCGCTCGCTCGACGGTTCTCGAATATCATCGGGGCTTACGCATCGCGGTGCCGTGTCGCCAAACAACACCTGTGCCGCTCCACGGTCGACCGGCCGGCGACGCACACTGCTGGTGATTTCGCCACAGTATGTTTAAGAGAAAATTATGTTCCATCGCTTTTATTAGCACCAGTAAATTATGACGAGCCAATGAAATGTAGTCCATCGCCATCTTCAATAAGTGAGGCAAAACAAATAAGTAGTGAAATCACAGTAGTGGTGAATGTTATGGAGGAATCATCATTTCAAGAAGTATCTGTACCATCAACTTCAAGAGGTCTCGTGTTTTATTATACATGTTTTATATAAATCTTTCAACTACATTGTAAATAAAAATCTAACGGATATTAAATTGTTTTTTGGTTTTATTACTATATATATATATATTATTACTCTTCATTAGAGTAATTTTAGACATCTCGTTAGTTTAAAATTTGAATTATTCGTTATAATATGAAGTGTGATTTTTCAAATCTGAATTTTTAAATGACGGATACAAATACTCTTATATCCATTTGTGTATTTAATCTAGGTCTTCAAGAATTTCTTTACAGAAAACTAGACAAGCTTGCTCCTGTCTGGTTTTGAACGCATGTCTTTTTTTAACTTACAGTTTGATAGTATATAAGGTGCCTTATATTTTGTATTTATTTGTAATGCTATTCAAATTTGATGGCAACAAATACTTGCTGTCAATGCTAAAACAATTCATCTGGAAATCTTTTACTCTTAAAATTGATGATATATAATTTTTGTAAATCGTAGCCAATAAAAATTTTAAGTACACATCTGGCAAGCCCGCTATATTGGTAGGACTATGTTTATACCAATTTTTACATATAGGGCAAATATAATGCATTCCCTCTAGTCTGTTCTAAATCTCGGTGATGTGCATGCGCCTCGACTCAACGCATGTACATTCAAGTCAGTACGCGGCTTAACACTCCTATATTGCTAGAAGGGTCTGGAGATTGGCGAAATCACCACGGTGCAGACATATATGCGTCTGTCTCCCTCTCGTAACTACTTCGAGTCTTACGCGCATGCCCGAGAATTGAACATCCAGTCACAGACCATATATGAGTATATATATGTCACAGACAGCCAATTACTCATGACGCTTGCGCACAACAGGTCAAATAGTCATTTGCTGTCTCACTTACCCCGTGACACCTCTACTTACGAGAACCAGCAATATAGGAGTATTAGATATATGGTTTGCCCTGACGCATAGTGGGGCCAATTCCCAAAAACCTGGCCAAAACCCCCCAAAAAAGTTTATAGTTTTGAAAATATTATTTTGTTGAGTTGACAATAGGGACCCTTGTAGTTTATGTATTCACTACTATTAGTCCTTTATTGATTGTATAGACTCGGTAAGGCATTCGAAAACTCGCCTTCTCTGAAGCTATACGCATTGTGTAGTCGTAAAGAAAATAAACCCGTGTTTCAATAGTTGAGAAATCTTAAAAATACAAGTTTAATGGTGGGTTCATGCAGAAATTTTTAGTAATAAGAATAAGAATAGTAATAAGCATAAAAGTTAAACCTTCGTTTTATAATGACCCAGTTCATGCAGTAAACATAATTTTTAGTAATAATTTTAAAAATAAGGATTTGCTGCATGAACTGGGTCATTATAAAACGAAGGTTTAACTTTTTATGCTTATTACTATTCTTATTCTTATTACTAAAAATTTCTGCATGAACCCACCATAAATTAAACCAAATGGATTCTACTTCTAAAGGTGAGTAGTAAAATAATGAAATATTGGGCAATCTATATTATTAAATCTGAAAATTATGAGAGAATAATCATTAAATAAAACTTTTACACGATGAAGCAGACAAAATGCTCACTTATTTGTTGGTTAAGTCCGTGTCACCGCGCGACACCGCCATAAAACTTATTAGGAATTGTATATCAGACTATAACTTATTGTATAGAACAAATTTCAGCTGCACCTAGGTCTCCTGTATAGTGTGGGTTGTACTATGCGATAAATGTTGAAAAACTTGGTCATATGTAAATCGTAATAGTACATTGGGCCTGAATGTAATAGAAAATATTCAGACGCAAAATATTAAAATTTTTCCATTTCAAAATTTTTAAATTTTTCGCATTTTTCCAGATTTCTAATTTTGTTTTAAAATTTTTTTTTTCAAGATTTAGTCATCTAAGTAATAATTATTATTATTCACAGATTGCAATGTTTTTTTGTAGATACTAGTAGGTACTTCACACGAAAGTATTTTCATCACAAGAAAGTATTTAACTTAATGAAAGATAATATGGATGAGAATCCGCTACTAAAAATTGAAAAATATCTCGTCGAGAAGTGGGTCAAAATATTATTTACCGAATGATCTTAAACAATATATTACTTTCTTAATTTCTAAGCTTAGAGGCAAATGACATTCAGCTAATCGAATAGAAAGATTTTTGGAAAAAAATGAGGAATAGTAAAATTGTTGCCTTGAAATTTTCCGCCGTATCGGACTCGCCATAGGAATGTTCAAATTCCTTTTCCGAATTCGTAATCATCGACACCGAAAACCCCTAGTAACAAAATTTGTTTCAGAGCAGCATGATTTTCTGTTGATTTTCCATGTGCGCACGCGCGGTATAATTCCGCCATTTTGAGATTTTGTAAATCTGATAACGGATTTGTAATCAGCGGCCTCAAAAACCGCCGAGTAAAGATTTTCAGATAGATTCATACGCTTTTTGACTTTTGACCAGGTTTTTGGGATTTGGCCCCACTGTGTGACGAAGCGCGGCCGAAGTAAGGTGGTAACTCATCTTAGTTAAATTTTTCCCCAGTTCGTATCAAATCGTAAGCAGCTTATAGTGGAGAATAAATGCGAGGTCTGATTGGACTAACATAAAGGAATGTAACTACACTCGAACCCCTCTTAAGTCGCCAAAATCCGTGCATCATTACCTCGCTTAAGTCGCGAAATTTTGCCTCTCTTAAGTCGTGATCATAACCTCAACTTTTTTGTGTTTTAACTGCAAAAAGAAATATTTAGATATACCACAGCACTTGTTATAACGAAACATGAGCCAACTGAACGAAAAATCAATGTAAGTATACCCAGTCGTGCGTGACAAAGTTCAATTTTCCACTTGAATGAATATTTTAAAGATTAAATATTTTTAAATGCCACCTAACCTATTTTAAATCAATAAATATATTACCAATTTCCAAACGTAGTTCTAAAACGTTTACATGCGGCGACTTAACCGGGACGGTTTCGCGACCTAATAGGGGGAAACGTGGTGAAATAACAGAGGATGTGAATTAAGCGAAGGTGAAATAAGAGGGGTTCGAGTGTATTTGCAGGAACTACTTTCAACAACTTTTGTACTTCTAGCCTAGCGATCGTTCCATTTACCCATTTGGTGAGAGAACACTAATTGACACGAGTCGACACAGAGTCGCTGGGAGTTGTGTAAATGGAAAGCATCCTTAATAAATGGTGATCCTTTGGTCTGTATTAAAAATTGGCGCTAAAAGTGTTTGTTCTACTGGATTCTTGTTTATACATTACAGATGATTTTATTTTGTTTTATTACTGTGCATCTATTCTAATAGGTATTGTGTTTTGTGTATGTATGTTGACTATTTTGTGCCAATAGCGTTTTATATGAGCATCTCAAATTTGTATCCTGTTTCAAGTGTGAATAAGTAGTTTATTATCTACCTAATAGAAGTCATTTAAGAAAATGCAATCGTTTTTAAAATCTGGAAAATTAGAATCTGCAGATAAATCTACCACCAGTCTAAAATCTTCAAAGAAATCGAAGCTTGTGCCCTGGGTTGAAAAATAGTAAGTTGTTAATTTCTTAACCTAAAAAACCTGCTATATGTACATTTTTAACAGTATATAAAAAATAATTATTTGGTTTGAAAGAAGAGCATATTGTTTGTGTTCTTAATTTTAATCACTATTTTTTCAGTCGACCTAGAACGGTAACAAACATCGTCGAACAAAGCGAGGCTGTTGCCGTTTTAGAGCAATGTATAAGTGGCGCGGATCTGCCAAACTTATTGTTTTATGGTTCACCTGGAACGGGCAAGACAAGCACAATATTAGCAGCAGCCAGGCAACTTTTTGGTGATATTTATAAAGAAAGAATTCTCGAGTTAAATGCTTCAGATGAGAGAGGGATTCAAATCATTAGAGACAAAGTAAAAAATTTCGCACAATTAACAGCAAGTGGTACAAGGCCAGAGTAAGTTATAGTAGCTTTAGAATAATTGAGCTTTATAGGGATATTAGATTTATCAAAGGGAAAAAAGTTCTGCGATTGAATAAATGTTATTTCAAAATTATATCTATACTGGTTGTCCTGGCAGATTTGTCATGCCCTTTTAATATCAAATTTTATGAATTTTATGACTATGGCACTATGACTTATGATTCGATAAGTAGCGCCATAGTCATCAGATTCATAAAATTTGATATTAAAAGGGCATAGCTATGAACCATTGTCTCGACAATGCAAGTAAATACCACCTCAATTGGTCAAGTCGTTCAAAAGTTACACGATCACCGATCACCCGTATGTCACTGATTTGCAGTAGACATCAGTTATTACAAATATGCTATAAGTAAGCTATAAACGTGCGTGACGTGAGCTGTCAATTGCGGCAGATGGCGGAGTTCCAAACCTATTTTTTTAAAAATTAATTTTGTGTATAATTTTTTTTCCGTGAATTTTTCCAATATTTTAGTAGCTTTTCTGCTATTTGGGGCGGAGAAAAATTCAACAGATCAAAGATCTTAAAAATCGGTCCAGCCGTTCTAGAGTTATAAATGGTGTAACTAACCTGACTTTGTTTTATATATTAAGATAAAATTCCAGAAATTAAATCAAAGCAACAATCGATTTTTGGACAAAGAGTATAAATCTATTTCAGTCTCTTAAACTCGTAAATTAAATTGAGTTCATTTTCAACTATTTACTTACAGTCTAATTTATACTTTCAATTACAATTTGATTCGATACCTATGGAGGATTTAGTTATTTTTGTTCCTATTATTTCCTTATATTATATCCTTATTATAACTATTATTTCCCTTTCCCAATAACAAAAAGGATAGTATTAGATTGACAAAATTGAGCTTTTAAGGGGAACTTGTTAAAGAGTGTAATTACTTTTGCAATGGATAATTGAATTAACCCTAGACGGTCACACTGAGTAAAATCGACCCTAAGCATTTTTCGAATGCCTCGTAGGCTAATAACTAAACATTTGATTTTATTTATTTATTTATTTATTTCCATACAACTACCAGAACAGATACAATCCAATTACATGGTAGGAATGACAAAAAAAATACCTAAACTAAACTAAAATAATAATACACTTAGGAACACACATTAACAAAACACAAATTAGGTCGACAAAATACATTTTTTTACATAGCTTACATTAGTGTAGAAGATATCGAGCTTATTTTGGTAGAAGTGGTAAGTCGAACATATAACATATATGGGGGAAAATTGCAGTATGTTAGTTCTAGGTGTTTTTATGTAAAATAGAGAATTATTTCTGGTTCGAAAAGATGGGATGTTAAAACATAAAGATTGTAATATGTCGGGAGAGTCAATTATGCCATTTAAAATTTTATAAAGAAAAAGAACAGTAAAATAGTCCCCCTTTGTGCGAGAGTGTTAAGATGAAACCTGGTTAGTAATTCTACTTGTGGTGAGCCTTGAGGGGGTATATGCCGTCTACTTTGAAACTCATATATTTTACAACATTTCTCTGTACTTTTTCTAAATTATTCTTATGTATGTCATAATTTGGATTCCATACGATACTATCATATTCCAGCTTAGAACAAACAAACAAGTACTATAATAGCTTAATAGTGTCTATATCTGAAAACTGCCTAGAGTTACGAATGACAAATCCAAGAGATTTAAAGGCCTGTTCTGTAATGTCATTGATATGATCAACGAAGGCTAGTTTCGAATCGAACGTAACACCTAGGTCTTTGAACCGCTCACATTGTGTTAATGGCATATTATTTATGTTGTACATAAAAGTAATATTATTTGCTTTTCTTGTAAAGCTCATGGAGAAACATTTTTTAGTATTAAGAGTTAATAAATTATCGGCACACCATTTACTAATTTTGGACAAATCATTTTGTAGCTTCTCGCAGTCATCTAAATTTTCAATAGTTCTAAATAATTTTAAATCGTCCGCATACATTAGTGTATTGCTATCAAGTGACAGATTGATGTCATCTATAAATATATTAAACAGTAAAGGACCCAAAATAGACCCCTGGAGTACACCAGAGGTTTACGTCAACTTCGACAGATTTAAATCCATAGTACTGTACATTTAGTTTCCTATTGGAGTTAAGTAGGATTGAAAAAAATATGGTGAAGTTTGGTGTTAAACCATATGAAGATAGATCTGTATATGGGGCTTTGTCAAGTGTACCCGCCTAAAAATTTTTGGCTTCCGATTTCAACCAACTTCACATTTTTGGTGGGGGAGTGAATGTCTTCAAATTCTGAAAATATGGTACTCCAAGTGTTGCAGGTTGTCAAGATATAGGGGCGTAAATTTTCGCCGTGTAGCCATGTATGCTCAAATTCATTAATTTGTAACTTTTACTACATTTATCCGATTTTAATGATTCAAAAACGTATTTTATAGGGATTTTAGTCTACTTTTCCTTTCGTTTTCTCGTAAATGCAAATTTTTCATGTTTTTTCATTTTTTAGAATGTTTTTGCTTTTTTTTCAAATTTCGACCCTTTTGATTTTTTTGAAAATATTTTTAATGAAAAGCTCGTCTTTTTTCCTATAAAAAATACCCCACATTGAAAATGGGATTGAACGATTTGGCGCTGAAGGAAATAATTTTATGCGCGCTGCCGCATTCGTTTCGTGCGCACTGCATTCGTTTCGTGCGCACTGCATTCGTTTCGCGCGCTCGCTCTCTTGTGAAGTTTTTTTTTCAAATCAACAGATACAGTGAAATTATAAACGTTAGTAATTTATTAACTGACTTGTTTTTATCCTATCAATAAATATTGTTCTACAACATAATTCAGGTTATGTTACTGTAAAGAAGAGTGCTTCTGTGCGTGGTGACCATATTACATGCACATTACTCCAATTTCTACAATATGAATCAACAAAGTTTCTCTGATCGATGCTTAAATTTTTTTAATAAAGAAAATCTAAAATCATCAAAAACTGTTCTTGAAACATATAGGGCTAGTGTTGACGGTTTCCTATGTATTTTTTTACGTAGAACACAATGCGCGGGGTCCATAAAGCTGAAACCGTCCGCTAATTTTTTGAATTAACAATTTGTGAAAAAAACGCATTTTTTCACATTTCCGCTTATTCGTTCCTTGGCAAATTTTATATAGCATATGCCTATTGAATTTCCAAAATTATAAGCCCAACACAAAGTCTCCAAGTGCTATTGTTAATCTACAAATGACTGCTGAAGTTGAAAAAGTGCTTTTTTTCACCATTTTGTTCCTTCGAAAGTTGGGCGACTATGATCATGAAATTGCTTGGAGGGACTGCTATTTGTAGTATGAAGTAAAAAAAAATTCAGCTCGATCCGTTAATAACTTTTCGAGTAATTAACGATCGATTTTTTTTGCAAGCCTTAATTAACAAGGGTTGGGCTAGAAAAATCATAAATCTTTTCGAGTTTGCAAGACTTTTTTGAGATTTTGAAAAATATTAATTTGGGCCAGTTTTATAACGCTTTCTACGCGACGACCTTTTTTTGACGCGACATATACAGTCTGTGTAAAACCGACATCGACCAGTTATAAAAAAGGACAAACAGAAGTGAGACGACAGATATGAAGACGACAGAAGCAACCGCATACGCATCGAAGGTAGTGAGGGAATAAGACTGACCACTCACCACGTTAGAAAGAGAAGTGTAGACTGTCCTTTTTCACAACCGGCCGATGTCGGTTTTACACATCCTGTATATTGTTTTACCGTTACCGCTTACTATAATATCTTGACGCCCATTTTTTTTAAATACATGTCTTGAGGAGTACTTTCAAGATATTATAAAAAAAAGCGTCAAAAAAAGGTAGTACACAAATAAAAGCTGTAAAACTAGAATTCAATCCCAACGAGGTTGCCGCCATTAAGGCGGCAACCTCGTTGGGCAACCTTAAGGAAAGTCAAACAAAATTCCAAGACATATCTGTTGAAACGCATTTAAAAACGATTTTCAAATACTATAAACAATTACTCTATATAAAAACAATATTTGTTGTGGAGATTCTTAGAAATATACCGTAATTTTTTTCAGAGCTTTTCTATGCCTTTCCTTATTAAAAGGATTAAAGCATGGATCAGAGAAACTTTGTTGATTCATATTGTAGAAATTGGAGTAATATGCATGTAATATGGTCACCACGCAAGAAGCACTTGCAGAACTCTTCCTTATAGTAACATAACCTGAATTATGCAGTAGAACAATATTTGTTGATGGGATAAAAACAAGTCAGCTAATAAATTACTCACGTTTATAATTTCACTGTATTTGTTGATTTCGAAAAAAACTTCACAAGAGAGCGAGCGCGCGAAACGAATGCGGTGCGCACGAAACGAATGCGGCAGCGCGCGAAACAAATGCGACAGCGCGCATAAAATTATTTCCTTCAGCGCCAAATCATTCAATCCCATTTTCAATGTGGGGTATTTTTATAGGAAAAAAGACGAGCTTTTCATTAAAAATATTTTCAAAAAAATCAAAAGGGTGGATATTTGAAAAAAAAAAGCAAAAATATTTTAAAAAATGAAAAAATACATGAACAATTTGCATTTACGAGAATTTTTTTTCTGAAAAGTAGACTAAAAATTCCTATAAAATACGTTTTTGAATCATTAAAATCATTTGAGCATACGTGGTTAGACGGCGAAAATTCACGCCCCTATATCTTGACAACCTGCAACACTTGGAGTGCAGGTTGTATATTCAGGATTTGAAGACATTCACTCCCCCAACAAAAATGTGAAGTATGGTTGAAATCAGAAGCCAAAAATTTTTAGGCGGGTAGACGACAAATTTTGCCCCATATATGACATCAACCTGACCTCCCTTGTCTAGAACGTTTGACAAGTATTGTGTAACACAAACTAAATTTGTTATCGTTGATCTTCCAGGTACAAATCCATGTTGGCTTGGAGAGATTACAGGTTTTAAATTAAATGACATACTCTATTTCCATTTTAAATTGAAAATAGGTAGAAAAAAAGCAAGGTTGTCAGATATATTTTCTAAAATTGCTAAGCTCACTATACAAGTATACTTCATAAACTGTTAGTTCGTGACGTCCCGGCAACACCGATGCCGGGAACTAGCAAATGTCGACCAGTATACTATAGGATTGCTTTATATGTAATACATCCAAATATTTATTCGGTCCACTGTGCCATAAAATTTTTACGACGTCGTTAAAATGATTTACGACTTTAGAAATTCCACGTGTTTAAGGCGCCAGTGATGTGTATTTCAGCTAGGTTTATTAACACAGACAATTTTTTGAGATTGTCCTGGCTAAATGGGCATTATTTATAGCAAATTATATCACAAATATTAAGAGTTTTGTATGCAGGCTAATTTTAAACTCCTATATTGATTTGAATGAAAAAAATTATTTCACAATTTTTGAATTTATAAAAGATATATGCACGCCCATGGAATCCTAAAGTTGCACCGCTTTTTTTGTTCCCCAAGCGTATTTATCATTTTCAATTAAAATTAGAACGACTATACACTCATATATCACAGCCTCAATTAATTTGCTAAAGTTACAAAGAACTACTATTGGTCTGTAATTCTCAGTTAGGGTCTTATCACCTTTTTTAAATATTGGGCAAATATTCGATTGCTTCCAAAGCGCAGGAAAGGTCATGGTGTTCAACGACAAGCTGAAAAGAAATGTTAAAGGTTTAACCAAAACATGGGCACAATCTTTCAAAAAAAAAAAAATGCTGGGATACCATCTGGGCCTGTTGTCATATTCGACTTAAATGATTTTAATGCTCTCAGAACAACATCCTCAGTAAAGCTGGGGAGATTCAAGCGGTTTATATTTGGTAGTTCCTGTATGTTATTTAAGTCAAAGTTAGTAGATGAAATGAAGGCAGACTGAAAAAAACTATCAAACGCATTTAATATATCCTGAGGATTATTTAATAAAGCATTTTCGTATTTCATAGAACTGGGAATGTTTGTTACATTTTTCTTGCTATTAATATATGACCAGAACTGACTTGGATTAGTTTTTATTTGTTCAATTGTAATGTTCAATTGTAACTAAATATTCTTTATGAGCTTCATGCATTTTATTTTTAATTTGTGCTCTTACTATTTTATATTTATTTAGATTTTTTACAAAGTAGGTAGATAAGTAAACATGTATTAAATAACAATTGCAATGAATAATATTTAATTTGCTTTTTACTACACTTTTTGAACAATAAAACCTTGTTTTGATGATGATTTTGTTCAAAAAGTGCAGAAAAATGTAAAATAAAGATTTTTCATTGGAATTGTCTTTGAATACGGTTTATGTAGCTAGTTTATCAATGAAAAACCTAAATAAAGACAAATGTTTACTTGTATAACTTATATCAACTTTGCATCAAGTTGAGTGATTTAGTTTTTGCTGGTGTTTTTCATTTTCCTAAAAAAAATACTGTTTAGAACAAAATTGGTGATAAAAGTATAGAATAAGTTTGATATGAAGTTATAGTTTGAAAAACTGGACGTTTTCCACGAAACACCGAACTACTATAATTTTCTCAACGTATGTTCCACCAACTAAGTTGGCATCTTCGGGAGAAGATTAAAACTCAAGACTCAGTTTTCATCTTCTACTGAAGATGCCAATTTGGTTATAAAAACACGCGTCAAGAAAGGTATAGTAGTTCGGTGTTTCGTAGAAAACGTCGTTTTTTTTTTTATGAAGGTAAAAGATAAGGTACTAATTTGGTAAAATTTGAAATACCTAGAAAGCCTAGTCTAAAAATTGGTACACACTTAAAAATTGGTCCATGGGTAGAAAGTAAAAAAAGAAACAATTTTTTCCATTGAGGTTTTTCAAAATTTTAAAAAAATAATGCGGTATTTTGTATTTTTTTTTGGAAAAAAATTAAATTTGACAGTCACGTTATTACTCATGTACATGTCATTTGGCATTATTTTTGAGCAAAAACTAACGGCAAATAATTTTGTAATCGATTAAGAAAAAATTTACCCATATGATGCGGACTTTATACAGGGAATCTATTTTTATTTATGTACAAATCCATAAAATCCTCATTTTTCAAGATAATCGATTGAACTTTTTTTTTATTATTTAAAGGGCATCGAAAAATGCTTCTTCTGACTCTACCGTCACTTTTAAGATTCATCCTCACAGACTGCTACGACTTTTTGTATACCCCCGAAATTCAATAAAACCTGAATCCGTAGCTCAGGACTCCTCTAAACCCCCTAATGCGGAATTTGAACAAAAAAATATACAAGGTGTTTCTTTCTATACGATTTCAAAGTTGAGCAAAACAGTTGATTGAGTTTGAGAGCTGCTAGATGAGTCAAGTGTGACGTGGAAATATGTCAAGAGAGTTGAATGTTATATGAATTCACATTAGTGATTCCACATTAATGATGTACACCTACAAGAAAAAAACTATAGTATACAAAAAAACATTTTTTTTCTACTACAGTTTTTTTTAGGTCAAAATAAAGTTTTTAAGTAATTCTAGTTAACATTTAACTCTCTTAACATAATTCCATGGCACACTTGATTCGTCTAGTGGCTCTCAAATTTGATATTTTGCTCAACTTTGAGATCATATAGAAAGAAACGCATTTTAAATAAAAAAAATCGTTAAATGGTTATATTGAATTTCGGAGGAATATAAAAAGTCATAGCAGGCCGTGGGGATGGATCTTAAAAGTGATGGTAGGGCCAGAAGAAGTAGTTTTCGATGCCCTTGAAATAAAAAAAGTTTACCCTGGTTTATCACAAAAGTAGACACTGTATAACTAATCTCTCACTACTTCTGTCATGTGAACTAGAGAATTTTCCTGTAATGAAAATATAGTTTTTTTTAATTATTATTATTATTCCATTGATCATATTTCAGTGGTTGATTTAAAAAAATTCTTTGTAGTGGAAAACCGTGTCCTCCATTCAAAATAGTCATACTAGATGAAGCCGATTCTATGACACATTCTGCCCAAGCTGCCCTTCGGAGAATGATGGAGAAGGAATCAAAATCTACTCGCTTCTGTTTAATTTGTAATTACGTTTCAAGAATTATCGAACCATTAACGTCTCGATGCACAAAATTCAGATTCAAACCATTAAACGAATCTATGATTTTTGAAAGGTAAGTAGATAACTCAACATCTTTATCAAGGGACAAACCAATTTAGTTAAACAGTCTAAACTATTTAATTTAATTTATATAGTAAGAATAAAAAGTAAGGAAAGGTGCTTGTATTTCTTGAAATATTTGTTATATAAAAAAAAATAACAAAAATTTTTCGAGCATACGTTTTGCTATAAACTTCCTACTTTCGATTTTTTTTTAACGTAAACAACTTTGTTGCCATGGCAACCGATATTACTTTTTTGAATGGAATGGTATGATTTTATTTGTATTTTTGGAAATAGCTTCTCTTCCTGGATACGCCCATAAAATTATAATAGGGCCATAAAATTATAATAAGGATTCATAAGAATCGATTTTATATATTTTTTAATTTATCCATTTTAAAAAATCGGATTAAGTCCTCCTGACGTGATAAACATTTTTTCCAGATAATTGTTTTCTTCAGATTGTTGCCTGTATTGAATACAATTATAAAAATCTATTAACGTATAGTTGATTTGTTTTTGAAAGGCTTTGTTTTCTATTTTGATTTTGTCAGTCCACATTTCTATAATCTTTTTTTATACGTTTATTTTTTTGTATTCAGCTGCACATGTCATTATCACTTGGATGATGTTTTAACTAATATCTGCCGGTTTTTTTTTGGCATGGAATTCTGCAATCCATTAGTCAACCGCTAGATTTAGAAATTAGAACCGCTCACTTTAATTGATGGATGTGATTATTCTCCGAAAATGCACTACTTATGAAAAAATGTTTTGGACAAAAGTTGTTCAGGACAGAATGGGTCACCTTCCTGTACTACTGACCTTGACCTCAATGTCATTTGAAGGTCATGATGATTTTTTTAATAGGTAATCCCTAATTTTGAGTCTAGATTTTGAAAGAGCGGAAAATTTTACACCCAGATGTGTCCTCACACCCTAGGTCAACATGACTTACTACAAATCATTTGAAGGTCAAATCACATTTTGTGTGGAAAAAGCAATAAATCGCCGTCTTGATGAGCAATGACCACAAAAGTTTTTGTATTTTGTATTGAATTTCAAGACAAATGTAATGATGATTTTGGCCACGATCTTGATCGCACCACAATGTGACTTTTTCCGGACTTGACTTCCTGCACCAAAATGTGATTTGACCTTCAAATGATCTTTAGTAGAGATCATGTTAACCTAGGGTGTGAGGATCCATGTGGGCGTAAAAATTTGTTTTTTCAAAATTTGGACTTAAACTAGGGCTTTCCTATTAAAAAAATCAGCATGACCTTCAAATGACCTTGAAGGTCGACCTTGAGGTCAAGGTCAGCAGTGCAAGGAGGTGACCCCCCTCTGTCCTGAACAACTTTTGTCCGAAACATTTTTTCATAGGTAGTGTATTTTCGGAGATAATCATATCCAATGACTCACCCTGTGTATAAATATTTTGTAATAGAAAGAGGGAATAAAAAAAACAAAAGATGTATTAACACATTTCTAATCTAAGAAAAAAACAGCACTAAGGAAAACCTAATTTGAGTGGAACAAAGGGATAATACAACAGGGAAATTCCCTTCTCACAGGTGGTGACTATTGGTTTTAATAATCTGAACTAAAATTATGTACCTTTTTGCAATTTGTGTCCCTACATTTTTTTTAATTCGTTGTTGTCAACATATGTTTTTTAACATATTGTTCGTTCAAAAGAAACCGCTTACCTCTCAAAAATTACAAAAGTCTTTTTACAGGAGAAGCAATTTAAAATTATTTCAGCAAATAATTGCGTATTATTTAGTAATAAATAAACTCATTCATAATTTATTTCTATTGTCAATGTTAAAACCTGTTTGATCACAGGTGTATTGGTTTTTAAAGTTGACTGATTTTTTCAGAAAAAATAATACATATAACTCTTTTGAACTAAGTTAAATTTTTTCGAGAATTGTAATAATATCATTATTTACTTCTACTTATTACTAAGAAACTAGATTACATTTTATAGGCTTACTGAATGTTTAGTTTTGGCATTTTAGTAAAGAAGATTATACAAAACAGGACAAATTGCACAGGAACAAAAAAGGAGATGTAACCATTTCAAAATAAAATTAGAATAGGTTTTGGATGTAATAGATATCTAAGTTTGTCTTTGAGATAGCAAAAAATAGAAAAAATATGTTTGAAATATGGAACCTTAACTTTAGTGACATTGAAATGTAACTTTTTAATCACAAACACTCACTGCTCAGATCCTGATAAAATGAAATGTAACGGTATTCTTGCAAATATTCCGAGAATATTGCATATATCATTGTGTACCACGCTGCCATCTATTGGTTAAAATTCAAGATTTACATATGACTTACATTTTTTTTTTTAAGAAAGTGGACATCTTATTTAGTGGTTATGAAAGAAACTGAAAAATTGATTTCTTTGAGATGTAATCTCTTTCTTCCGAATGAACAATATCTAAATCATACATTAAATTATCTTATTTTGAAGTTGTGTCATATCTTCTTCATTATTAGGTTATCTACTTTTGTTCTGTCAACAATTTAATATCATTTACAATGTTTATAGTATACATATTATGTTAATATGTTTCAGATTGAGGTACATTTGTGAAGAGGAGGGTCTAGACTGTGATAATTCGGTCTTAAATGCTTTGGTGGGAACTAGCGGAGGAGATATGAGGAGAGCCATCACTTGTTTGCAGAGCTGTGCTAAACTAAAGGGACAAAACGAGCCAATCAATTACAACAGTGTTCTGGAAGTGACTGGGGTAAATAATACTTTTATACTTCAAATAATTATGGTTATAACTAGGCTTCAGAATAATTGTGTGCCCGTGTGTAAAACTCCATAATAGTTTCCTGCGTTCTGTGTGTTAGGGAAGGGGTCAATGCCGTATGTAGCACAGAAACAAAATACATGGGTATATAATATCCAAGGCGCTTAAAAAATATGGTTTATACTTTCATTATCATAGAGTTGTATAGTGCCGAGCTCTGCGTTACGGACACTTTTCCGGACCCTAGTTATAACAAATGTCAGGTCACAATTTATTGGAATACAGTACAACCTCTTTAATCCGAATTCAGTATTCATTCCAGTACAACCTCAGGCTAGTCCAAATGGCCAAATCACAAAGTGATAGTCTGAACTACCATAGTTCCGATTACCTGTTCACAAAATACCTGTTATTGGCAACTGAGACTCGTATCCAGTTAATTCATTAATATTCAGCCATTCACACGAAGTGCCTGGAATTTTCTAGACTAGTGAAAGAATTTTCTGGAAAGTGGTGTGGTACGAGTTATATAAAGCGTGCACTTATTTGCGTTTACATTAATAAATCTCAGAAAGGAACTAATGTGCAACGTGTAAATGAGCAAAAATTCAAGTGAGACTCGCTATGCTTTATTATATGAATTCGTTTAGGCTATAATACAACCGAATGCATCGAAATCTAGTGGCCGCGTATGGTGACAAGGCCCCTAGTTTAGCAACTTGCAAAATATGGTTCACACTCTTCTGATCTGGCGACCACGATCTGGTAAGCCAACTCAACTGGATATCAAGTGCTTGCGTAGGATTGTCGTAGCCACCTCGAATGGAATCATAGGAGAGATGGCACCACAGCTCGGCTGTGGCCAGACTACGGTAGGCCATGTGAACTCGAATTGCTAGGCAAAGTTCAAAGATGGGCAAGTGGATACCACGTTTATTAAGCGAAGCTGACGCCAGCATCGGAGTAATTTTTGCTCACAACTTCTCTTCCGCAGTCGTCATTTTGACTGGTTTAACAATCTTGTTACCAGAAATTAAAAGTGGGTGATTTATATAAATCACAGCCATAAGCGCCAGTAGATAGACACAGATGCTCTAGCACAATCGGTACCTAAACCTGACTTTGCCCGAGAAAGGTGATGCTGTTAGTTTAGTGCGGTCTTTGCAGCGTGTATGTCATTCTTGAAGTACATAACCACCATCACTGCCTCTGTCTATTGTGCTCAGCTCCGCAATTTGGCCGACCAGCTCGATCTTCTGCGGCCGTGGCTGGACAAATTATACTACTGCATGATAATGCTTATCCCCATGTAGCAAAATAGACACACCTGGGACTTTTACAGTTAGGTTTTGAAGTTCTATCCCATCCATCGTATTCACCTTTCCCCCAGTGAATTCCCCCTTATCATTTGTTCTGTACCCTAAGCAAACATTTAATAAATAAATCATTGACGATTGTCGCCATCTACAAATAATTGTTATACACAACTTTTTCACTTCACAATCCTCTGAGTTCTGAGAACATGATATCCGCAGTCTGTCTACTCGTTAGCGACAAGTTATAGAGTTGGAGGGAGCTTACATTCTAAATTGTATTCCTCCTGTTCATAAAGCTAATAATCATATTTAAACATATCAGCAAGGTTCAATACTTTTGAATGAACAGGATACTACAAAACCCAAATTTGGTTGTGCAGCAGTAAGGAAATTATCAGCTAATTTTTCTAATATAGTGCCATGGGGTTGTGTCACCATAGACATGTGATCTATGCAAGAATATGGATGTTTTATGGTCCAGTTTTATAATTGGGAATTAAAAGTTTTGTTAAGAAATTGTACCCTTAGAGTATTGTAAACGAAGCTTCTTCGCGTTTTAGGCCCAAATGTTATGAATTTTTGTGGGTAAATGCTTTTGAGTGTTATTTTTCATGACACTGATGTTACTGAACATATACTTTGTACAAAATAAAAACCGATGCAAGTCACCGATGACGCTATTAGATGTGTGCAGTAGAGCTACCAATTTGAGAGTTTTTTGTGTACAAGGTGAGCTCACATATAAACAAT
Source organism: Aromia moschata (assembly GCA_029963805.1). Lineage (NCBI taxonomy): Eukaryota > Metazoa > Arthropoda > Insecta > Coleoptera > Cerambycidae > Aromia > Aromia moschata. Next base: position 26,246 of record JAPWTK010001398.1, read on the forward strand.
TGTGTTATTGTGACCATATAAACTGGAACAAATTGACTAAAATTGAATAGGAAACCCGTTACTTTAAACACTTATTGTAACTTTTAACAAAGCAACTAACCCCGAAATATAAAGTTGTGTTATTAATTCTAGTGATCCAATTCATATGCGATCGGGCTCGTATATAGAAAACTCAACAGTTGGTAGCTCTAGTGTGCAGTGATACCATCACTCAGTTATATCGATATCAAAATTATAATGGAATATTTTATTGAATTTTCAATTTCGCGCTTGAAATTTGTTGTTATGCAGTTGACAGCAGATACAGAAGTTGCCGTGTTGACGTATTACTTCACATTTGTTGACAGTTTTATGACAATTATCCGTACCTTACATTGGCTTTGATGGTGGTTTGAAAATCTTTATTTTTTTTCCGTATTTTTTAAAAATCTCAAAACTTCCATGTGCCTTTTTCTATTTTTTTCTGTCGATGTCTTTTAAAATATATTGATTTTTAAAATCATTTATCTTTTTAATATTGAAAAAATCAAGTTATTTAACAATAAACAAACAGAAATAATCCATCCATATGCTAGTCCAAATTATTTCTAAAGACTGAATAATTTTATAACAATCTGGCATCAGTGCATTCTAAAACTTAAACACAATCGTGTTTGATGACGTACATCAGTTTTTATTTTGTATGAAGTAAATATAATTACATTTACAAAATCGTTTTATTATCATCGAAGAAAGTTGTTTCTTGACGAGCTTATTCCAATTTTTTATATCTAATAATAGTACTCAAAAAGTATTACATTTTGAATTATTTTTTAGGTAGTTCCTGAAAGGTGGCTTGAAGAGTTTTTTAAAGTTTGCAAAAATAAGAGTCATACTGAGCTACAAGAATTTATTGAGCAGTTAATCCTGGAAGCTTATTCAGCTTCGCAGGTAAGATATGGTCTTTTATGTTTTAATTGTCAATACAATGAAGTTGTAAAGTTTTAAACAAATTCAAAATCCATTTTGGTTTTTCAAGTTTTCTCAAGTCCTCTTTTTGTTTCTTAAAAAAAATGTATTCTGTGGCAAATACCATTTCTAGAGCTTCTTACACAGAGTGAGCCAAAAAGTCCCGGTATAGCAGAATAATTTGGCGGGAGTGTATTTTAAGGGAAAATGATGAATACAATAGTTTTAGGATTTTTTTCCTGGCTATTTAACGACGACCCTTGATTTGACCTTGACCATGACCTTAAAGGTCATTTAAAGGTCAAACGATTTTTTTAATGTGATTCGATACTTCTGACGCCGGGGAATAGAGAGAGCGGAACAGTTTATTTTCAAATATGGCCTTGAGTGACCCTCTTTTGACCTTGGGGATCCCCACAAGGTTAAACTGCGAAAATCCATTACGGAAGTTAGCGGCAATAACTTTGAACACAGGCTCTAATGAAACAGTTAAGAACTCACCTTGCCTTAGTTGGCTGGGTGCACACATCACGTTGCCTTCATTAGCTGAGTGTAAGGCAAAACTAAGTACATGGTTAACACCGAATAAAACTAGAGAAATCGTAACGAAAAGAACTTTACATGTTTACGAAGACAAGAAATTTTCAAGCTAGTCTGATGTAGCGAATTTGTGCAGTGTGACCTTGTGGGGATCCCCAAGGTCAAAGGAGGGGTCACTCAAGGCCATATCTGAACGTAAACTTTTCCGCTCTATCTGTTTCCGGCGTCAAAAGTATGGAGTTCCATTTCAAAAAATTCGCTTTATTTCTAAATGACTTTTCAAGGTCAAATCCAAGGTCACCGTTAAAAGAGCTAGCAAAATATCCTAAATCTTTTTTATACATTTTCCCCTAAAATGCATTCTCGCCGAATTATTCTGCTATATTTGGACTTTTGGCTCGCTTTGTATAACTGAAGCAACTTTTTTTAACGATGATTCTTATTTTTTAATGAACTAATGGAGGTTAATTTTTTTGTATGTTGTATATATTATGGAAAAGGTTGAAACAATTATTGTCTCAACAATTTCATAGTTTTGTAGATTAAACATTTTTAAAAACCTATAATTATACAGAATCGGCAAAATCCTGCAACAAGTTTATACCATATATCCCAAGCATCAGAATGATTTTTTTATATCCCAGGTTTGATCACATTTAATGAAGAAAATTATAAATTAAGCTATAATTCTTATAGATTAATGTTCGGTAAATTGGTGTAAGTAATATAGGGTTATGTCTGCTATATGAAGAAGCAAACCAACTGCAAAATCGTGGCTACAAACTTTACAAAATAATTATGAGCAAAAAGGCAAAAGGTTTTATTTTCAGATTCAATTCATTATCATAATTCAGTTCATTTCTTTAGATGTGGTAATTTTTCAGCAATATACAGTGGTCAGTGTGATGTATGTAGGTGTGAATCCCTCATCGCAAGTTACATAACCTTAAATATTTTAATGTTTAATATGTAAGTTTAATGAAATTTCTATGGCAATTAATAAAGAGCCATGCAATAAAAACGTCATCAAATCTGGCTATGAACGAGAGAGATGGAAATAACGATTATGTCGAAACGTCAAACATTTGACAAGTGGCTGTCACAATTGTAAAATAAATCATGGCTATCACGTGACATTACAGCCTCGACAATTAAATAAAGTTATAAATTTAGTTAGAATGGAAATACAGGAGTCCCTCATTTTACGCGGGGTTACGTTCCTTGAAACACCGCGTAAATGGAAACCGCAGTAATATTGAAACAAACACTTTATTCCTTATACATACATACATTTATGTACATACATAATAAATCAAAATAAACTTTTTATTATATAAAAGTTTAGTAAATATGTCAACTTTGAACATTGTACATACATGTGTATTAAAATACTTTCTTACAACATTTATAAGATAAATACATACATAATAGTATAGTATAAACTTTATTAGTTTATTAGTTTAAAAAAATAAGACGTTATTTTTGCCTGTTTAGCTTCATTGCGCAAATTATTCTCAAGTTCCTTGTATGGTTCCAATGCTGCAAAGACCTCTTGTTTAATCTTTTACACTCTTTCCAATACAGGATCTTCCTGATTAATAGTTCGGTTAGATCATGTGCCATGGTAAAACATTGATGGAGTGTTTTTAACGTCAATTCCTTTGGTGCCCGGACTACGCCATCATCTTCGTCTTCTTCTTTGTTCTTCACAATTACTCTCCGTCAGTTCCTTCAGTGCATCTTCAGTAAGCTCAACATTACGCGATTCAAACAGCTGATTTATATCTTCCTCACGCATATCATCGAATCCCTCTCCAGGCAATGATTTTCCTAATTCAGCGATTCCTAATTTCGTCTCTGATGTTAGATGCCTGCATATGCGAATTTACAATTTCTGGCCATAGGCTTTTCCAGCAACCATTTAAAGTTGATTGTTTAAGTTCATCAAACGATATTTTAATGTTAACTAGACAACTCTGCTATTGTGTAGTCCTTCCAGCATTGGCTTAATGTTTTTGTTGGGTCGCGTTCCAAGTTTTCTAACAGCATTTTAAACGTACACCGTGGGTATCATAAGCTTTGTAGGTGGCAATGATGCCCTGATTAAGAGGCTGTAGGAGTGATGTGTTGTTTGGTGGAAGGGAATTCTACTCGAACATTGGGGTTTATTTCTTGTAAACGAGCTGCTGGGTGACCAGGGGCATTATCTAGTAAGTAATAAACCTTAAAATGCGAGATTCTTGACGCCAAATAACGTTTAACTTCTGGTATAAAACAGTTCTCAAACCAGTCTAAGAAAATGTCTCCCGTTACCCACGCATGACTATAAGTACGCCAAAATACAGGTAATTTATTTTTATTGCTGTTCTTCAAAACACGGGATTCAGGACTTGTACACTAACAAAGGTTTAATCATACAATCTTCAGAGGCGTTCGAAGCAAAAAAGGAGTGTGGAGACGGTCCTTTGCTACTTTAAAGCCTGGTGCCGTTTTCTCTTCTTTTGATAAGAATGTGCGGTTTGGCATCTTTTTCCAAAATAAGCCAGTTTCATCCGTATCAAAAACCTGCTCCGGTTGAAGATCTTCCTCGATATGATTTTTAAAAATTATCCGGGATATTCCTTTGCTGCATTAATATCTGCTGAAGCTGCCTCTCCTTGCAGTTTGATATTATGTAAACCTGTGACGATTTTTAAATCTTTCAAACCACCTCTACTTGCCAGAAATGTTTTTGAATATGCGTTTGATGATAATGGCTCATCATTTTCGGAAATTCTCGTACAGGCGCACGCTTATCCCTAATGAGAGCAGAACTAAGAGGTGCCCGCTTTGAGTTTGATCTTCAATCCACAGAGACAAAGCTTTTTCCATTTTCTCGATGGGGCCACTCCCTCATATACCCAGCCACTTTTGCACATCTAGGAGTACTAGATTGTAGACTATGACGAATTTTGTCTTTATTTTGACGGATGGTACGCACAGACGACTTATTAATTCTGTATTTTCTTCCGATTGAGGCCACTCATTCTTCTCCAAAGCATCCAAAATTGCTCCTTCTATTAACGTTCACACCTTTTGCTTTTTTATGCACTTCTGCATTTTTGCCTTTCTGTGTGAACCACACTCATCGTTACATGTAGTATGTAATAGACCCGTAGTGCAACCACTCTCTACGTTGTGAGACGGTAGAGACTGATCATGCACATGTCACGTGAACGATGCAACCGTTCACATGATGCATCGGGTCGCGTGCTAAGAAGAAAGGGGAGGAACTGATGGCGCGCTGAGAGGTGCGGAGTGTATACCCGCGTATAAGTGAACTACACAAATAAGTCATTGGTGTCAAATTATCAAGCGCGTGTAGCTGGTCCGCATATAAATATGCCAGTAAAATGAGGGACTCCTGTATGTCTTTTTTTTGCTCGGCCAACTTTGATGACGTTTTATTTGGATGGCTCAGTTATTTTCTCTACATAGATTTTTACATTTGCTTTTTTTTTTCAGATTCTCTAACAGCTAAATCAGAAGCTAGTAGATAGTGATGAATATAATGATCGGCAAAAAACCTTAATTGGCGAAAAATTAGGGGTAAGTCAAAATTTAAAAAATCCAAAATGTCCGTTTTTCTTGGTGTCCCACTTACTGGAGTGTCTGAGTTAGAGTATATCCAGGTTATCTGTATTTGAAATATTGATAGTAGGTAATTTTGAAAAGGAAATCATGGAAGATGAACGTGCAGCAACAATGTTTGCCTCTCTTCTATTCTTCATATCATTGTATTTGATTTGCCATTTCTACTTTATTTTCAATAGAATCAGCAATGAAGTTGTCTGCTTCACTACTGCTGTACCACCCGCCCCTTGTCTTTTTAGAATTGTTAAATGAGAAGAATTGTTAGAAGCTAGGTAGAAGAGCTTGTGACAATAAACTGCAAGTGTTTCATAAAGACCCGCATTTCGATATAGTGCTTTATGTGTGTAGATGATGTGATTATAAGTGTAGATGAGTCAGCAACAACTCATCAAGATCACTCATCAACAAGATGAGGTAGCGGGACAACTGATGGTAACACGTAATATCAATGCGCGCGCTTAATATTAATAATTTAAATTTAAGGGGTTCGGGCAGTCGGAGGCACTAAAAACAAGTATTTTTAATTTTTTTTTTTCAGTAATTTTATTTATTTTATAAAAGTAAAATAATACATCATTATGTCATGTTTCAATTTGACTTCACCCAACTTTGAAAAGAAAATATTAATCATATAAAAAGTTATCGTTATATGTGTATGCTCCTGTTCCATTGGTAGTCCTTTGCGGTGACCATCATAACTTCTCAACGGTTCACCTGAAATCATTCAAACTAAAAAAATAGTATTTTAACAACTATTAAAATACTATTTTAATGTACCTATTTTAATCTAGTGCCTGATCGAAGCTTTTTTTCGTTTTTTTGAAAATAAACAAAGTGGCCGCAGACAATTTACTTTCGAATTTTCAGAAAAAAGCAACAGTAAATTGTTTATAAAAAATCGGTTTTGAAAAAAATAAATTCTCTCGATCAAGCACTAGTTTAATAGTTTTAAAAAGTTGTATAAATTTCATTCAAATCCACCGAGCATGTGTTTTAAATGACAGTGGTCACTCACCTTAAAACATAGTTTTGAGAAAAATGCGTTTCAAGTTTTACATTCGATTTATGTATAGAAAGAGGAATCATTTAATTACTTACACCGAGTCATCTATTCCTGGGCCATATAATAGTTCTTCGACCGATGTAGAAGCTATTGACTGCTCACGCAACTACCACAGGTATACTGACGACAAACGAATAACTTTCAGCACTTTGACTATCAGCTATCTGCTCTCGAGCATCAGAGAGCCCGGCGTTCATTGTTGAATAACTCTAACAGTATTCGTCGGATTCTCATGAAAATTTCAATATCCTTTGAGAAAATGCAAAAAAAATAATCGTTTTTTTTTTTAAATTCTGACCTACCCCTAAACCCCTTAAAATTATATAATTTTCAGTCACCAAAATTAATAATAATTGAAAGAGGAGGTTTTGGAGATAATTTGATAGTTGTCAAAATGGAAGTTTGGGAATAAACTACAACACATATTTTCTGTTGAAAATGTTATAAAATCTGTTCCATACTTGTAACTCAACAGTTATTTCATCAATTTAATGTTGTCATGCTCTAGCTCGTAGTGTAATTTCATACTGGTTTGGTAAATAGCAAAATGATGGGTTAGTTGAAAAAAAAAATCAACTAACAGAAGGCTATCTATATGCAATACTGAAAATGAAGAGCTGGTGAGACAATGGTTTTTCTTTGTCCAAGTCAATCAATGAGGTGGCGTGCAGATTGTTAGTAGTTCAGTTAGTAGACGTTAACTAAACATGATAAGCTGTGCCATATCGAAGTTTTATCGAAATTTTTTCGATCGAGTTAATGAACGGTCAACTAGATATCGGACAATGTCTTTTCATGAGTGATGAAGCTCCCTTTACTTTACATGGCTCAGTCAGTAAATATAATTTCCGTTGCTGGGCTACAGAAAAGTCATGTCAAATTTGTGAAAGGCTGTTACATTCACCAAAAGTCATTGTTTGGTGTGCTCGAGAGTTTTTCGACAGTTTTCGACAGCACACCGAGAGAGACAGCACATTGAGATGCAGAGAATTCATTGAGAAATTAACAAGAAAAAAAGTTTCTACAGCTAATTTCTTACGCAGGAGAAACTTATCTTTTTTTCTTGTTAATTTTGCAATAAAAATTTAAACCATAACAGTTTTGAATAGAGAATGAAAAGACCTTTCCAATGAAGTATCACAAGCTCCTACTTCCAATTTGAAAATTTAGGTTGTAGCTGTCACCTTTGAGGGGGGTTGAATTTAGGGATGACATTTTTACGTCGCAAGATGTCATTTTAGAATTAGAAATTGACGTGTCTCAGGATTTTCTAAAAAGTGCATAATAATGGAACTACTGAATTTATTCCATTTGGCTGTTCCACACTGTATACAATAGTTCATGCGCTCGCGGACTAAATCCGCCGTTTCTCACTTAAAACAAAAAACCACATTATGAATTTTTGAGGGATCATTATAGAGGCTCTATTGAATCGATTAAGACCGCAAACGGCCAAATCGACTAGGCGACAACTGTGAAATTATTTTTTGAAAATTTTTTCCCATTAATTGGACTAAAAATCTACCCATCTTAAATTTTGAGTTTTCGGAGTTTTTGCTTTTCTATTGATCGCCGCTGAAAAGAACGTGACGATTTTGAACCAAATCGGCTGAAAATTACTGAAGTTAAGCACAAAAACCAATTAAATAACATAAAAAATTGAAAATTCTGAAAAAACGTTTTTGGGGTACTATATTATTTCAAAAACAAAAATTTTCCCCGAAAAATGATTTGGTGCCTACTTTTTATATCATCAAATAGAACGTTTTTACCAAATATGAAGAAAATCAGAGGGGGTGGACTGTATCCGGGTTCACGCTGGACGTGGAATGACCCATATGTGATATTTTTTATACTCCAAACGTCAAGAAGAAGAAAGAAACTACTTTTTCCAACAAGATGGTGCCACCTGTCATACTGCAAGACAAAGTATGGAGATCTTACAGCAGACATTTATACACAGACCCATTTCTCTAAATGGTGATCAGCATTGGCTGGCGAGGTCTCCTGAAATTACTGTCCCCGACTTTTTCCTTTAGGATTATTTAAAGAGCAAAGTGTAGAAATCTACAGAGGATTAAAAGAATATTCTGACAATAACGAAAAGTCAGGAATATATGAAACAAGTTGTAAAGATTGTGATCAAAAGTATATTGGGCAAACAAAAAGATCTATATTGACTAGATTTAAAGAACACATGGCTCATTTGAAATATGGCAGAACATGCTCTTGTGTTGCCCAACATGCTTTTGACAACAACCATAGGATAGACATAAATAATTTAAAATTAATTAGAAACGTAACAAACAGTAGACAGTTGGATGCTTTTGAAAGTTTAGAAATCATTAAGTGTAACAATAGTATGAATAAGGACAATGGTCCGATAGCCACCAGTCCACTGTTTGCTCTGATAAACAAAGTCAGTTACGGTCCAGTGAACCGTGGCAACAAATTTGGTATAAATAGTACAAGTGTGTAGGCTAGAATTTAGTTTTAATCTTCTCCCTGAAGATGCCAACTTGGTTGGCGAAACGCGCGTCGAGAAAAGTGTAGTAGTTCGGTGTTTATTGGAAAACGTCCAGTTTTTTGTTTCTTAGCCAAAGGTTCCAGTACCCACTCCAGGATCAGAAGGGTTAGCCAAATTTGATACGCCATCTTGGATTTGAAAATTTTCAAACTATGACTTCAGATTCGTGATTAACAATTTTATTCCAAAAACCCCTGAGTAACAAATTTGACACAAACCTGATGATGTGCAATGCCAATAATGTTATTATTTTTTTATCTAATATAGAAAATTTAATTATCTGATTTATCAAATTAAGTATCTGATACTTGAATCTTTAAATACTGTGTGAGGACATCATTATCGTGATTTGTTTAGCAGCAAATCTTTAATGGTAGCATTTCCAGCCACACTGATGTCAAATGAACTGAACACAAAATCGTCAGGATCACTATCTACTTCACACATACTGCTTTTTTACACGAAAAAAATAATTGACAGTAATAAATATTTTGTTTATGACTTTGTTTTGTTTTGATCTTTACCATGCTTGCCCAAAAATGTGATATTGATATATGATTTTATTTCAGTTTAGTGATGTACAGTAACATGACTGTGTTTTGAAATTATTTAACAAATTGGTTGATTTCAAAGTAGTATTTTGTAAGTTATGGAATGGTCAATATTCCACAGGAGTGAAATGTTTATAGTCCGAGCCGCAAACAAGTGTGAAATATGCCATTCCAAATGTGTTGTAGACTATTCTATCTCTAACAAGATCTTAAAGTCATACAAACTGTTCTGAACTCATAAACGCCAAATGGAAAGCCTGATATTAATATTATTTCTGTCAATCTTATCTTATGTATCTGTAACCGTAGCAACCAAATGAAGGTGTCTGATATACTGCGTTAATATGCGCTTACATGGCTTCTGATTGGCCAAAAGCTCGTAAGGATTAACACGTTGAGTGCGGATGTTAGCCGGGGCTAACAAACGTAATGCTCTCTGGGGCACGTGTGTTAGCCCAAGCTAACACAGTCCTTGGCAACCCTAGCATCACAATTTCTACCAGTAGGGACTGGTGGGGGACGAAATCGGGGTACGGTTGTTAGCCCGGGCTACAACCCTAATAAAACCCAAATAATACATATATACATTTTTTATATTTATCCTTCATTATTGAGGTCATGAAAACGATTTTAGAAGAGGGGAACAAAAAAAATATCCGTACCCTGCGGTTGAAATGAAGGTTGTGCTCCGCACTCAACGTGTTAAATTCCGTAAAAGTGTGTTGGAATGAGATTCATTTGAATACAATTTTTAGTTGTGGAACGTGTATGTTTCTAAAATAGTGTTAGAGAAAAACTAATACTTGATATATCGAGAAAGCAAATTTTCTAGGCTCGTGACCATAGAAGTCTAATTTTAAGTTAAAAGTTTAACCAAGCTCCTTTTCCTGTGAAGCTTTGCTTTTACAAATTTTGTATAAATAACAATTAAGGCAGGCCTCTCCAACACGAGTACTCGGTGCCGGCGCGCACTAGTGCTGCACTTCGCAGCACCGGTGCCTGTCCACTGCCTTCTCACTCGTTCGCAGCACAGCCGCCTTTGCGACAGAGACAGACAACATCGTATTCTTGCATTTAATTCCCGGTGCTTGGCCGACACTCAGCTGGAGCGGCAATAGCACCCGAGTTGGAGAGGCCTGAATTAAGGAATATTTAATATACTTCATATAGAATAAAAACCTATGCACGTCATCAAACATATGTTTAAGATTTAGGAGCACAGTATTTATAAATAATTTTGACTAGCATATGGTTGGATTAATTTATTTTTTCAACATTAAAAAGATAAGTAATTTTAAAAATTATATATTTGAAAAAATATTGGTTAATACATAAATATGCAAGTACAAGGAAATACTGGTAGTAAAAGTTAGATTTTTTTTAATTGGTTTAAAGTTTTAAAATTTTTCAAAAATAAATCAAACATTTTCTTACAAACACCATTTGATTACAAATAGTGCAGTGGAGTCTTTTGTACATTAATATAAATCATAAATGTTACAAATAGTACTTGTATTCAATGCAGCAGTATTTATAAAACCTTTTGGTAGGATTAAGCTTTTTTTTTGCTTTTTTGTGAAATATAATTAATCGTAGAAACATCCAAGTTTAGGGCTGCTGTTAGATGCTAAAACAATATATTAGACTATAGTTCTGATTAATATTTTAATTTTATATTTGAATTAACTTTTTAACAGCTGTTAAGGGTAGCAATGGACCTTTATCGTTCCTTTTCAAAATATCGTATCAAAGATGCTACTAACTCTTGGCAGCCGCTGTTTAACTGTTTCGGCATATCTTAAACGGAAGTATAACAACTGTAACACTTTCATTGTTCTGTAAATAAAAATTTTTCAATCCAAGATGAAAGTTTGAAGTTCAAAACAGACAGAAACCACAATTAACCCTTTGCGCGCCGCAGCCGATTCCCTAGGAAGCGCTTGAAAAGTTAGCGTCATTTGTCGTAGCGGTGGCAGGCTGAGTCACGCAGTAAGAGGTCTGTCGCTTGAAAATTTTTTGTTTTTGAAGCTATTGACTTCATTTTTTTTTTATTTAAAGGTTAGAAGATGACCTTTAATTTGGTGTAACTTTCAACTTTTTGGTATAACTTTTTCTGTTTCAAAAGCTTGTGTAAAATTTCGGACTACAAAATTTTTGGATTTTTTTGGGGGGTTATTTTATTTTGCCAATATGAGGCTAAAATTTTAGCTCAGTTACGCACCACGAAAGTACGGCAGACAGCCTATCTTTCGGAGGAACAAACGGGACTCGAGTAGGAGTAACATTTTCCCCACTTATATTTTTCCATCCATCTCCTGTGCCATTTCCATCACCACCCCCTTGCGCATTACCTCTACCCCCATCACCACTATCATCACCACTTTCACTATCACTCAATCCATGGTTACCAATATTGTCCACAACTTCATCATCGCTTTCAAACATACTTCCGTCACTATCACTTTCAGGTAAATCCCATTCCTCGTCACTATCACCGGGGCTTCACCGACAATCCTCGAGCGCCACGGCTAGATCAGTCGGGGCTTCATCGACAAGCCTCCGCGCGCAAAGGGTTAAAGCCAATGTAAGGTTCAGATAATTTCAGATAAGTAAGTTTTTCAATGCAAGATAAAAGAAGATCAAAAAAGATACAAACCACTGTTAAAGACCAAGGGCGTAGCCCCGGAAGGATGGGGGGCGATGGGGCGATCGCCCCCGCCCTAAAAGGGTCAAGTAAAAACCAAAATACTCGGGGGAATGCAGTTGCCGTTGCCTGTAGTGACCTTTTTTTTTGGCATTTTTGTTTAATCTGCAGCGATCGCCCCCCCCCAAAGGGTCAAGTAAAAACCGAAATACTCGGGGAATGCGGTTGCCGTTGGCTGTAGTGGCCTATTATTTATTTTATTTTTTTGGCTTTTTTGTTTTATCTCTGTGATCGTCTCCCCCCAAAGGGTCAAGTAAACACCAAAATACTCTGGGGCTTTCGGTTGCCGTTGCCTCTACTGGCCTTTTTTTTGGCTTTTTTGTTTCATCTGCATTGAGCGCCCCTCCCAAAGATAACTACTGGATATGCCCTTTAAAGACAAAGATTCAGATAATTTCAAACTGTCAGCAAATATCAAGTAATACAACATGGCAACTTCGGATCTGCTGCCAACTGCATAACAACGAATATCAAGCACCGAAATTTAAAATTTGATAAAACATTCCATTATAGTTTCATTTCAATATAATTGGGTGGTGGAATCACTGCACTCACTTAATAGTATCATTGGTGACGTGTATCGGTTTTTATTTTGAACTAAGTGTAGTATAGTTACTTACCAGGTTCATACATTTAGAAATCATGCAAAATTACAAGGAAAAGTGTTAAATTTTAGATCAAATTGGTAGTCAGTAGAATGTCAAAGAACTTTTAAAACTTTTTGCACTGTAGTATTAAAAGTATCACCTTTTTGCACAATCATAGAAAAAAATACTCGCCTTTGTTGTTTATTATAATCTTAACACTATTGACAGTTCACTGACAGTTTCACCTGATTTCTGTTTTAGGATGTTAGCTACCGTTTACAAGATGGAGGCTCCGAATATGTTCAGTTGTTGGATCTAGGAAATACTATTATCAAATCATACAATATAAAATAACTTTTAACTTGTCTTGCTAACTTGTATTGTACTGTATATTTTTATAATACACATTTTGATATCATTGTCATTTATGTTTCGTGAATCACTCGGTATGTTCATTTCCATCACAGAGCAATAACTTCTGTGTAAACTATCCATAAATGAAATAGGTATAGTCTGTTGGCAATGTCACATCTTCTGTGTGGTAGAATTGTAATAGTAAGTTATTGGTTGGGAGGGAGGAGCTGCAGACCAAATGACTGCTATAAAAGCTATCCTTAACGGTAGCTCTGTCCAGACAATATTTATCAGTAGGTAACGTTCTTTGCCCTCTTTCTCTAATAAATGAACAATGAATGACATGGACTGAAAATCTTCCTTTATCGAGCCCTATATACAATGAATATTAATATAGCCATCCAAAAAAAAAAAACGTCATCAAATCTGGCTATGAATGAGAGAGATGGAAATAACGGTTATGTCGAAGCTCAAAGGAAACTTTGTTGTTGTCAAACTTTTTGACGTGGATGTTTTGACAATTGTAGAATAAATAATGGCTGTCACATAATGTTTTACAATTAAATAAGGTTATAAATTTAAGTTTGAATAGCAATACATCTTTTTTTGCTCAGCCAACTTTGATGATTTTTTTGGATGGCTCGTAAAAATAGAAATGGAAAGTTAAAAAATATTGGAACTATGTTGAATGTTGAATTGAGTTTGTCTTTGTCTCTAGTTATTAATGGTCGACGAGAAATTTACGTTCCATTTTTTCAATTAAAGATTGTCGAAATTGAAAATAAAAAAAAACATTTTTACTAATTTTGCCAGCAAAACCAATAGAGGGACTTTCAAACGTGTGTAACATCGAAATGGCTATTCTAACCAAAAAAACTTATTGTATGAAAGGTGTAGAGCAGCAAATACTGAGTTCAAATAGTACAAAATTTCGGTCGCGTATACAGTGTGTCTAATTTTCGGCACTTTTGCGGGATAACTCCAGTTACCTTTAAAGATAGGGAGTTGCGGTTTGCACATCCCTCTTCTACGTTTTTGTGAACGAAAGAGTTAGTAAACAGAATTTTCATAGCTCTTTTAGTTTTTGAGATACAGTGTGAAACTGAAAATTTGCACTATTCGGACACCCCCCCTCTAACTCACTCTTTTATCTTCTTCGAAATGTGAAAACGGACCTCCATACAATTTTTTATGTAGAATATAGTGGCTTAGTCGGTTCTTATCTCCCCCATCATCCATTTTTCAGAAAAAAGAAAACGTACGTTTTTTTAAATGGAACACCTTGTATATTTTTATTTGGTAGTGTTTTCTAAGCATTTTAAAAATATATCACTATTGATAAGTTTTCTCAACAATAAGCTCACATACTGCTAATTTAAATGAAAAATATAATTTTTATATTAAGTGTAATTAGACAGTAAGTATTAAGTTTTTGTTTGGAGTTGTTAGGGGGGTGAGTTAGAGGAGGGTGTCCGAAAAGTGCAAATTGTCAGTTTCACACTGTGTCTCAAAAATTAAAAGGGCCATGAAAATTCTGTTTACTGCATCTTTCGTTTCACAAAAAATCAGGATAGGAATGTGCAAACCGCACCTCTTTTCTCTTTATGTAAGACAACTGAGTTATCCCGCAAAAGTGCCGAAAATTGGATACACTATACGTACATATAGAAATTTAAATTTTCAATTTTCCTTCACACTCCCAACAGTACAAGAAAAGGATACCTGCCAGTTACAGGTCTACATCTCCAGCAATTAACTTAGAAACTGGTAAAGTGAATGAAAAACTTGATAACAAAATCGAAAAAAAAAAACGTCAAGATTTAAATAATTTATTTAGTGCAATTAAAAAATAATAATAAAACCATCAAATTTGGCGGTACGAGGGTTTGCCTTTTAGTTATAGAATCAAAATGAGTAATAAATAATGTACTAATTAAGTGTGTTAATTGCGGTGTTGAATGGGCGAAAAAGTCGAGACGAACATTTTATAGGTAAGGACAATTTATTCATGGAAAATAGCGCATCAAGTTCATCATCCCTGGAAAATGTCTTGAAGAAAAAAACGAATATATTTATTAGGGTGATTCGTTTTGAACGACTATTTTTGTTTTTTCGCTCCCACAGCAAAATATTGTTCTACATACTGAAAAAAAAATCCCTGAAAATTTGAGCCCTTAATTTTACTTCTAAGTACTTTTTTTTAATTTTAAAGATTTCCCATTTAAAATGCATAGAAAATTTAAAAAAATGTTTTCAATTTCCTACAACTTGGTGGCATTTAACGCTGGTGCAATTAACTTAGGTGTGATTTAAAGGTAATTAGTTCCTTTTTGAAAGTATTTACAGCATTTTACCTTACCCCGTATATTTTGATATGTACAGCTCACTGAAGTCATATTAGCACTGGAAAATCATATTTTTCGTATTTTTAGGCTTGAAACGTCAAAGTTACAGAAAAACTGTAAAGGAGTTTTTTTTGTAAAAAAGGTCCTATGCATTATAATGATAAAATGCAGAGTTTAGAAGATATAGAGTATTTTAAAAATAAACCTACTGACTATTAATGAAAGTCAGTTTTACGTTCTTAAAACTACGGAAAAAACGATATTATCTGAAGTAAAAATAATTTTCTTGTTCAAGAATGATTTATATATATTATTTTATCACTAGATGTATTATATTAATGATTAAGTTCAATTAAACTTTGCTTTAAATAATACAAACAATTAAAAACATTTTTTAAACAGAAAAATATTTTTAATTGTTTGTATTATTTAAAGCAAAGTCTAATTAAATTTAATTATTATAATACATCTAGTGATAAAGAAATAATTCTTGGACAAGAAAATTATTTTTATTTCAGATAATATCGTTTTTCTGTAGTTTTAAGAACGTAAAACTGACTTTTTCATTAATATTCGGTAGGTTAATTTATAAAATACTCTATTTCTTCTAAACTGCATTTTATCATTATAATGTATAGAACAATATTTTGCTGTGGGAGCGAAAAAACAAAAATAGTCGTTCAAAACGAATCACCCTAATGTTTATATATTATATAAATATCTATATTTACGTCTCATTATTTTATATTTATAATGTGGAATAATATTGTTCATTATCTTTTCTAATAATCTTTTAAAAGTAGTTCTTGTGCTTGAATATGTAGTTGTAGAAATTTTGAAGTAATGTTGTTTATTTCTTATTATTTGAAGGTTTCCTCTAAAAAGATTTATTTCAATTGGAAGCATAGGTGCAAAATATGGGCCTACGAAATAAGGGTATGTGTCGACAGTATACAGCGTTTTGTGTTAATTTTTGTGAAGAGTGTTTTGAATGGACTGTATTTTCTGACATTGAAAAAAAGTGTACCTGCCAAGTCCGGCAACCCCTGCAATTGTTGTATTATACTGCAAAAGAAAACGTTCGCTTACAACTGAACATTTTTTTTTCAAGTGGGTCAAAAAAGTTTTCTTTTTCCAAATGATTTAAATTGAATTCCATTTTTAAAAAATCAGGTAATAATGTTGCGAAGCCGGGTTGCTGGCAAAATGTAACAAAAATTACTTATAATCACTACATTACTTATAATTACTTATAATCACTACGGGTTTTGTTAAGTGTGAAAAATTCAAACTCGCACTTTCAACTAATACTATTTATTTAAACAACTACAAATACGGATTTTACACTAAACTAATTGCTACGTGACGATACCTGCAGAATAGTCCATTCCTGCATCGGGACGTCCGGTAGAAGAAACAGTCCACAGTTCTCTCGTTAGGCGATCTCCTGGGGTTGTAGCAGCATACCAGAATCTAAATTCCAGTAAACCGGAAAAGTACTTCTAGCATACTCCTTATCACCCTCCAATCCAGGCCATCTAGTTCGCTGGCTATCTTTGGTATCGCCAAACTGCTTATATTCTGGGATAAGAGCACATCCCTCAGTCCGACTAGTGTGTCCCAGACGTTTTGATAAGTTGGTTTGTGGTGCGATAGCTGCTTGGTCGCCAAATAGAAGGCGAACCTCTCTTTCTCTTGCTGGCCCACCGTGATTTGAAAGACTCATCCAACCTTTGGTTTTTGTCTGCGTAACCCTTCCAACTGCCCAAACGCCGTCTTGAAGGTAAGTGTAATTCCTCGGGACATTCGAAGATCGGCTGCTACACAGTGGGCAAGACAGAAGTCAGCAGGAGCCTGGAACAGGTCACGTGGTTCTTCTCGCGTTACACCGTAGCGAGCTTTCTGGCTGTTGGAATGAAGCAACATGAATTCCTCAAGAGAGCTCGCTGTCTAGCGGACTGACGTGTCGAACTCTGGCTTCCAGCTTGTTCGTCATTGTTTCCGGCGAAGGAGCTAAACGGTTGAAGTGCACCACCTCATATGGAACTTCCCAGGAGCTTTGAAGTTTTGGAGATAACCCACGACGTTGTGAGTTATATGACCAGATTTGGTTGCCGGGCTGGTACCTCCCATCGTTGGCGTTAATGTCGTAGGTCTCCTTCATGCTGTTGCTGGCACCCTGGATACTCGAACGGACTCGCTCGTGGATGTCGTCCATTCTCTGGCGTACAGTACTGACGTAGTCCTCTACAGCCATGTCGTCCCCTGGTGTACAGCAGAACTTCAGGTCACAGGGTAGAGGCAGTTCACGGCCCATGACGATGCTTGCAGGTGTTTGCCCGTTGTTTCATGGACTGACGACGGGTAGGCTAGCAGGAACAGGTGGAGAAACTGGTCCCAGTCTCTGTGGTGGTCGGAGACTACTTTGGATAAATACCAGTTAAAGGTCCTATTCATTTGCTCCACCATTCCATCCGACTGCGGGTGCAGTGCAGTCGTCCTTGTCTTAAGAATGTTGAGTGTGCGGCAGACATTCTGAAACAGAGTCGACTCGAAATTTCTTCCCTGGTCTGAGTGTAATTCCAGAGGTACACCAAATCGACAAATTTAGTCCTTAATGAGAGCGTCTGCCACAGTGGAAGCCTCTTGGTTTGGAAGGGCATACGCTTCTACCCATTTGCTGAAATAATCCATAACGACGACGATGAATTTATTTCCTTTATCTGTTTCCGGAAACGGACCTGCTACATGGATGGCAATTCTTTCAAACGGGCTACCCACGTTGTATTGACGCATTGGAGCCTTGGGGTGCCGTTGGGAACCGTTACTTGCAGTGCACACCACACATTTCTTGCACCACTGTCACATCAGTAGAGCAGTTCACCCAATAGAAATGTTCTCTAACTTTCCCCAGCGTCTTCGTTACTCCCAAGTTCACCACAGTTAGTCTGCGTATCAGGACATTCTTTTCAGATGATGGCGGCGCTCTCTTCTTTTAAGTACGGCAACTGCGAATGTGACGTACCTTAGCACCATTCCAACACCGAATTGGCCTCTTATCCAACAACCTCCTTATGTCCTCAGCGCCTCGTCTAATCTCTGCTTCATTGCATGTTCTTTCTTCAACATCTTCTTCCATCTTGTCAACCTTAGCTTGACCTCTGGAACTTTGTTTAGCGGTATCGAATTCCAAAGCTCGCGCCAAAGCATCCAGCAATTTGCTGGGACGAGCGAGAATCAGAGATTGACGGGTCTCAGTATCACGCAGGCCATCTAAAAATGCCTGCACGGCTAATCGTTCCATCACGTTCTTTGGTGTAGATGAGTAAGCCAAACGAACTAACCGCGCTATGTCCGCTTCAAATTCCTGCAGTGATTCATTATTTTTCTGACAGCGGTTCTTCAACTGTGAGTGGTAGACATGCTCGAGATGGGACTGACCATATCGCATTTCCAGGTGTCGGACTAGATGGTAATCCTCTTGTTCTTCAAGAGAAAGCGGCTGTAATATACATATATGTGGCGTCGCCACGTAGCGCCAACGTCAGCGCCGTAACCTTCTCCACCAACGACCAACCATTTGCCTTCGTTGCAACATCAAATTGCCGTAGATAAGTAACCCAGGAACTCTTACTATCAAACTGTGGTGGTTTCATGCGAATTTTCGAAATTTAAATGTGACTGCTCAACTCGGGTTTACTCAACCTGTCGATGTCGCTACCAGCACGGTATGACCATTCGTTGTTGATCCCCACTTTCTAAACTCAGCGTTGCAATTTTTCTCTACTTCTAAAATTTTATTCTGGAATTCTTCTACAGTAATCAACGTATTTTCCATTTCCCAAATTTTTCGCCCATTTGCTTCTGGAGATAATTAGAATTATCCTGTCGTTTTTGATCTAAATTTTCTAATAACTTCTGTTCCAATTTTACCGAGTTTTCCAACAATTTTTGCTCCAGGTTTGTAGAGTTTTCTATAAGTTTTTGCTCCAACCCTCTTAAGTTTCCAGCCGTTTCCTGAAATTTCTGTTCTAGACTTTCTTTCAAATTTCCAAATTTTCTAATTACTCCTTTTCTAAATTTTTTCTCCAAATTTCCGGAATTTTCTAGAAGATTCTCTTCTAAATTTGTCGAGGTCCCGGTAACTTTTTCTCCAAGCTTCCAGAATTATCCATTAATTTTTGCAATGCCGAATTTATATCACCAATAATTTCGAATAAAAACTTGTCAGGGTTTTCACCTTCATTTTCCAGAGCTTCTCTAAGTCTATTTTGTAGATCGGCCTTTTTCCCTGTGGTTTCACACTCCCGTTCTTCAAGTTCTCTTTCCAAATCCGCCACTGTAAGGTCCTTTAATAAAACTTGCTTAGAAGCCATTTTACTTAATTTATGTATCGTGAATGTATTTATTTAAATGTTTTAATTGTTCAGTTTTTTTTCATAGCCACACCTGACGCCAATGTAACGTTTTCATTGGCGTTTTTCATTCATCAATTCAAAAATTCAAACTCGTACTTTCAACTAACACTATTTATTCAAACAACTACAAATACGGATTGTATAGGTACACTAAACTAATTACTAACACTAATTTATTTTTTGTACAATTTATATTCGACTATTTTACGAAGACCGCAACGCGTGATATCGAAGAAAGATTAACTCATCCCACGTCGAGTGGAGTCGAGTGGGAGTCGAGTGGGAGTCGAGTGGGAGTCGAGTGGAGTAGAACAGAAGAGAAGAGAAGAGTAGAACAGAAAAGAGGAGAAGAGGAGAATAGAATAGAACAGAACAGAACAGAACAGAACAGAACAGAACAGAACAGAACAGAACAGAACAGAACAGAACAGAACAGAACAGAACAGAACAGAACAGAACAGAACAGAACAGAACAGAACAGAACAGCACGGAATAGAATAAAACAGGTTCGAAACAGTATGGAAATGAACGGAACGGAACCGAACAGAATAGAATATTTATTGATCTATAAGCTATCACCATGGATAGGTCAGGCCTGTATGTAACATATGTATATAAACCTTTACGTCCTCACTGTATATAAATGTATGCTGTAGACCCTTAATATTGTAATAACGAGCCATAAAAAAACGTCTTCAAAGTCGGCCGAGCAAAAAAAAAACGTATTTCTATTCTATCTAAAATTTATAACCTTATTTCATTGTCAAAGCTGTTACATTATAAGTCATTATTTATTTTACAATTGTGACAGTCACTTGTCAAAAGTTTGACGTTTCGTTTTGAGCGAAATCAACATCAACAAACAAGTGCTACTTTTCTCAGACGATACCAAATAAAATCACGTATAAAATAAAATACCAAAAAAATCACATGCTTTGTTCACGGCGATTTCAATATAGTCAATTGACATTAGATGTGTCAATGCCAATGTGAGAATTTGTTTTGCATTCCTCCAGTCTATTCAGTCTCGACATAGCACTATTATTATTCAAGTTCTTGTATGCATATACATAATATGTACATATGTTGCAACCGAGGACATTTTGCGCAGATTTTAAAGTGAATGTATTCTTAATGCGAAAATATTTTCCTTTCTTGTGCATTTAATTAAAAATTGTTATTCATCGTTAGGAGCATGGGTGTGTGTATACCTAGTTAATAGGGGAGAAAATATCAATAAGAAATTGAAGATAGATGGATCCATCTATAATATTATCAGGATTATTAATAGTACGAGAATCGACCCTATGGTTTTTGTCATTATAATAACGAGTTATTAAAAAAGTCATCAAAGTTGGCCGAGCAAAAATAGATGTATTTCTATTCTTAATCTTAAGTTTATAGCCTTACGGATTTGTCAAGGCTGTCACATTATGTGACAGCCATTATTTATTTTACAATTGTGACGGCCACTTGTCAAAAGTTTGACAACACAAAAGTATTACAGTTTGAATGAAAAATCATGAAGACATAAAATTTGTTTCGCAGTTTGCTAATCTTGTTTCGGATTCTAAGATGACAGATTCGAATATGCCATGTTCGAAATTCGAAATTACGAATGCATAGTCAGCAATCGCAAAAACCTGCAAGTAACGATTTTTAACTATTTTCGCATATCATAACATAGTATAAAACAAAGTCGCTTCCCGCTGTCTGTCCCCACCTATGTATGCTTAGATCTTTAAAACTACGCAACGGATTTTGATGCGGTTTTTTTTAATAGATAGAGTGATTCAAGAGGAAGGTTTATATGTATAATACATGCATAATATAGTAGAGAAACACTGATAATTTTAGAGGTTTCTAATGTGATGTCGTAAATAAACACATTTTTTTGCGCTTACATTGCAAACGCTGGCTGAACCCTACGACATAGATCAAAATAATGTACTACAGTATTGTACACTTTAAAAAGGTCTACAAAAAAGTCCGCGATGGTATATGTCTATCTCTTAGGGATAACCCACAATGACCATTTTTTATATTTAGTATCAGCATTAGTGATGTCAAGTATGATTACTTTCGAGTATTCATGAGTACCGATTACTTTTATTTGAATATTCGTTACTTTGTATTCGTTACTTGATTACTTTGAGTACTTATGAGGAAATGATTAAAAAAGTAGTTCCAATATATGCATGGATACCTAAATTCAATATCCGTATACAAAATAATCATATAATCGTTATCTAAAACAAATAAATATTATACCTATAGTAATATTAATATCATGAGATCTCTGAATAAATTCTTTTAGATATATACCGTAAAATAAGAAAAATACACATCGTATGAAGAAAATATACTAAATAAAAAACAACTAAAGTTTTTATTATTTTAACAAAATATAAAAAAAATGTACCTATATAATATATATAAAAAAACAAATGGCGTCGATATAAATATATATTTTAAAACTTAAAAATGCAATAAATGAAAAATATAAATAAAAATAATTTATGTGTTTATAAAGATATAACTAAATAAAAAATTAACAAAAACATATTAAATGAGATCTTGATTGCAGTGTAAAAATAATAGTTTTTTTGCATTCTCTCCCTTCAAACGATTTCTTCTTTCAGAAATTAATTGCCCAGCTTTTCGAGAAAATTCTTTCGGATGGTACAGAAGTGGCTATCACACATAAGTATTTTTGTGCTAACTGCGCCAAGTTGGGATATATTTTTTGATCTAGACTTCCACCATTCGGAGAGGATTTTCTTTTCGAGGCAATAATTCCTCTGCTAAATAAGATTTAATTTCTATTATTGCTAAAGCTTGAGGATTTATTTCTTACGAGCCCTACTTAATTTATCAAAATCGCCCCCTAATCAAATCATCATCTACTGCTTCATCGTGCGCAGATGATGTTGAAGGAATGTCTTGTAGCGATGACTGTTTCTTTTGATATTCTAAATTTATTAAGTGGCCAACATCTTCTCTAATTTCTCCCTAGCCATACTGCTAGCGTTTTCAGATGAAAAAATTTTACTCTTGAAACGGGGGTCAAAGCGCACATCTTGACATCATAAAATTAGTTTCAATTAAGGAAATTTTTTTTAATATTTCATTTAAATAGTGTTCTGATAAAAACTGACCTTCTACAGTAACACACGTGCTTTTGATTTTACTAATGGCCGATTTTAACCCCTTCATGATTACTATTAATTTTGATAAAGTCACAGCTTTCTCAGAACTCAGCTCTATGGTTATTTGTTCAAAAGGTTTTAGGACGTTACACATTTCACTTAGTGAATTCCATTCTTCCTCTGTCAGCAATTCCACTGGATTGTGTAATAAACCAATGGTAACAGTTACTGATTCCTGCAATTTTAATAATCGCTCAAACATATAAAAGGTGGAATTCCACCTAGTTGCAACGTCCATCTTTAATTTCAGAAGGGTGGCATTTGGATTCAATTGTTTTTTGAATTGAAAATAATTTATTATTAGCCTGAGTACTTCTATGGAAATATTCTACGATTGATTTAATTTTTTTCTTAGACTAAGTTCGGGAAGATTAAGTCCACTTTGTACTATTAAATTTATTGTGTGAGCAATACACCCAATATGCCCCCACTCTGTTAAACGTACTGCTGCAACTATATTTGCGGCATTATCTGTTGTGACTGTTATTATTTTATCCCTAATTTTCCACTCATCGGTTACTCTTAATAAATCATCCCTTAAGTTTTTTGCCGTATGATTTACATCGTATTCAGCACACTCCAGTAGACAAGAATACAACATCCAGTCGTCAGTGATAAAGTGTGCTGTATATGCAATGTAACTGGTGTTATTTGTTGCTGTCCATGCATCTGTAGTTAAAGATATGGATTTTGATTTTACCAAAATAGATTTCAATTTTTTCGTTTACACTGTTAAATTGTTGATTTAAGAATGATGTAGTAAAAGTTGACCGACTCGGTATTTTGTAAGTCGGTTCAAGGGCAGTAATTAGTTCTACAAAACCCTTGTCGCGAACAATTGATAATGGTTGTAAATCTTTAACTATCATATTCAGAATGAGATTATTTATTTTTTCTTGCCTATGTAAAGAAATGGGTCGCGTAATGTGACTTGATAATGATGACTGCACTTTAATCTTTTTTTTGGGCGGGGCTGCTTCAGCGGTTCCTGTTGAAATATCGGCATCGGCATCTTTTATTGTTGCAGCAGATGTCGATGGTACTATTGGTAAATTATTTGAGGACGTAGAGGGAGTCGCGGATGAATCTAAAAAATAAATAAAATAATAGAATCTCAACAACAATAACGGAAATATCAAGAGGTTCTTATTAATATACCTTTTAGCTACAGATAGACAGTAAATAAGTTATAAATATTTTTAATTACCCCCTGTATGAACTCCTAATGACGATGAAGCCTCAGACGATTTATTTTCTTTTTTGCATAAAAGTGTAATGGCGTGTATCTAAATGTTTTTTCAAGTTGGAAGTTGAATCTCCTTTGTGAGAATAGACAGAGCCGCATATATTACATTTTGCTGACTCTTGCGATATTACGGTAAAGTGAAGCCAAACCACACTTCTCTTATTTATTTTTCCATTCATCCTACAAAAAATTTGAACACACCTATTTTTATTATTTTTTTCTTGCTATATTATATGCTTACCTTATTGTTTCCTAAAGCAATAAATATTTGAATTAAAGAAATGCTGTTAAATAATTTAAACACTCTCACAGTGGGTACATCCCCGAACACAGACACCTTAATTTATGCAGACACAAAGAACGAATGAAAACCCAAACATAATATACATAGCAAAGCAATCTACTTTGGTGTTTCCTGTATTTAGCTATCCGATAGCAGGTGGCGCTTCAACAGATAAATTAGAGATGAATACTTTTATTCTGTTTATAATGCAGTTTAAGTAAAATATTCATTTTACATTCGAGTATTTCAAGTATCCGTTATAGCCGTTTAGAATTAAGTAATCTTTAAACCTAATGGGTACATTACCAATGAGTAATCAAAGTAGTCAAGTAACGAAACATTTTTCTATAGAGTAATCGTTACTTCGGTTCCAGCCGAGTAACGAGTACTCAT
>JAPWTK010001399.1:0-50954 GCA_029963805.1 Aromia moschata
ATATATATTTTAGGCCACTATTATTGCAAGTGCCATCTATTGGAATGTACTTAAACTAAATTACAGTTTTTTCTGTATCTACACGTATGTTGGCGCCATCTGCGCCCATTTTACATGAAGAAGACAGAGACAGAAAATGAGGAGGTATGAAATAATACATTGAGTGCAGTCTGAAGGTAGTCTGTGCTGCAAATGTTCAAGGAGTGTCTATTTTGCTACATGGGACGCGCATTATCGTGGAGTAGTATAACTTTGTCTAGCCGCGGCCGCAGGATATCGAGCTGGGCGGTCAAATTGCGAAATTTGAGCACAATAGACAGCGACGGTAATGATCATCTAAGTAATGATCAACTAATTTTCGGATGGACATCAGGTTTAAGTATCGACCGTATTTGCATCTGGGCTGGAGCGTCTGCGTCTACCCACTGGTGGTTACGGCTGTTTTTACATAAAGAACCCACTTTTCATCCCAGGTAACAAGATTGTTCAACCCACAAAACATATAGTATAAGAAGCGCTACCTACTGCTTAATTGATGGCAACACAACTGACAGTTCTAGGAGGCACAGCGCGGGCTTTTTAAAAATACTTACTTCTTTATATCTTTACTTTTAAAACTTGATACTTTGTAAAATTAAGAAAAGCATCCTCCCTCAAATTAGGGAGGAACTCTTTCCTTAATTTCACATAGCATTCAAGGTTTAAAAGTAAAAATAATAATTTTATCTCTGATATTTGATGTTTTCAGTTATAAAATTATATTTTCACTATTAGAAATAAAAAAAAAAATAGAAAAAGGAACATTTATTAACAAAGATATAACAATAGAACATTATTTACAGAACAATACCATTAGATGTTATAGTATAAAGCTGTTTGTATCACTCTTAGTCAGGTTCCTTCCCTTTGACTGGTCCAGCATGGGTGACCCTACCAGTAGCATTGCATGCTACCGCTGGCTTAGCTCGTAGTATCATTGGAACACGCAAGCCACCTCATCCACCTAAAATTTAGGTTTCGTCAAGATGGTGAGACCGCGATGTGGAAAAAATTGGGCTGTTATACTTATAGTAACACGTAATGCATAAAATTTTAACCGAAACTATGAATGATGAGCTATTTCACAATAAAAAAACGATATAAAAGATATAAATTGTGAGTATTATCCTGATTTAAAAACAAGTTCTGCAAATTACGTAATACCAGGTATAAACAACGAAAATGAGATTATTCTAAAAAAAATTGGCAGTAACATTACGATGGACTTTATACATTATTGACTCGTGGTGGTTTAAGCCTTTTTCAGAAACACCAGCTTGTGTCAAAATACCACTTGATTTGTCAATTAAAAATGAATATTCACTTGTATCATTAAGCATTGTTGAATAACATTATTGATTATTGACATTAGTTTTAGCTGTGCTATGAACTTTTCATAATGTTACTTCCATCAATAACTATAGTTTTTCTAAAGAACTGGATGTGATGGTAGACAAGAATTTTACTAGAGGGAAGTTTCGGAAAAGATTTTGGTTTTAAAATTTTATGGTCGGAGTCTAAGAAATCCGTAGCTACAAAGTGATCGTGACAAATACGGAAAGAATTACAATGTTCTCGATCTACTTTACATATATTTTTCTAAACATTACATGTCTCTACGTCGCTAGAGAATTTATAAATTTTGCAGGCTTAATACAAATGTAAAATATTTTTAATTACATGCAAAAAAAACTTACCTGCTGTTTACATGTAGTAGATAGTATTTTGACAATGATAAAGTACGTCCTCACTACAAAAGTAGATTTAGTTAATATTTATCTAATAAAGTAATAAATATTACATGGTTGAAATTTGTAAATGCCGGCCGGCTATAATCACAATTTTAGATGAACAAATAGTATTACTTATGCAATAAATACAACCTTAAACATTATTCTTAAGAAACAATGTATTATTCCTACGATATTAAACATGGAAATATCCTACAGGATCTTTATTTAGATGATTTAAAGAATAACTTACCATTCTCCCTCACAACAGAAATGATGAGAATATGAAAATTAATAAACACAGACTCATCCTGCCATACATATAACACAAAATTAACTAACTTTAAAATTGTTCACTATTGTCATCTCTCTTGCACATATGAGAATTGTATTTCACTATGCTACTTTACGGTCATTCTTTTTAGCAGTAGGGCCAAAGTTGTCTACATCAAACATTTACTAAATCAAGAGACAAGGTCGGGTGGCATGATGTTGCGATATCTGCTATCCAACTTTCAGCCCCGTGGTTCAACCAGTCAAAACGACGAGAGAAGTTGTGGGAGAGAAGTTGTGTGTAAATGTTTCTTTATTGCTGGCGATCGGCGTCGTTTAGGTGCGTATACATTTGCGAGCCGAACGGTTCGCGAACCGCTCGTGAAACGTTCGTTGAAATTAGTTTTACAGCGAACATCTACTAAACTGAACTAAATCCATGGAAAGAAGGAACGAACCACAAACCATCAGTAGTCTTGCTCAGTGAGCTTACTTGTAATTTGTAATAATGTCTTCGTGAGAGGAAAGTTATGCGATTTTAGTAATGAGTGCTAGCAAGCAAGCAAGAGAGTGATGGCAAGTTTTAGTTTTGTAAATGAGGGCACAGATGCAAAACTCATATCATCCATAATTTTTCGAAATAGAGTTAGTGGCATTATCTTGTTCATCGTGTTGAACTACACCATATTAAATCTTAAAAGTGGTATAAAACTCACGTTTTCGTATTTATTGTTACGAACGCTGGGCCAGTCCGCCCCTGCCTGCTTCGATGATCCAGCCAACTGAACGTCGATGACGTACGCGGGCAGCGCCCGCGTCGAAGATCGCGGCTTTTGCCCGATGGTTCGGGAATCGGCCCGGAAGCTTCGAGATATGTCCGCAAGGGGAGATATAACGCGGGGTTTCGACGCGGGACAGTTCAGTTCCTATTTTGAATATCGGCGCGGCGTTCCGTGCAACGCTCTAATATAAATTGTATAAAAATAAATTAGTATAGTTAAATAGTGTTAGTCAGTAGTGTAGTAATTAAATAAATAGTGTTAGTTTAAAAGTGCGAGTTTAATTTTTCACACCTCACGAACCCGAAATAAATAAAACGTTACATTGGTGTCAGGTGTTGCGTGTGAAAAAAATAAATAATAAAAACATTTAAATAAATAAATTCGCGATAAATAAATTAAGTGAAATGGCTTCAAGACAGGTATTTTTGAAGGACCTTAAAGTGGCGGATTTGAAAAGAGAACTCGAAGAACGGGAGTGCGAGACGACAGGGAAAAAGGCCGATCTACAAAATAGACTTCGAGAAGCTTTGGAAAATGAAGGTGAAAACCCTAATACATATTTATTCGACATTGCTGGCGATATAAATTCGGCGTTGCAAAGCTTGGAGAAAAATCTAGAGAGAAACTCTTAGAAAATGCCACCCAAATGCAACAGAAATTGGTCGAAAATTCTGATAACTTAAGAGGGATGGAGCAAAAGTTGGTCGAAAATTCCACTAAGATGGAATAGAAACTAATAGAAAATATGGATCAAAAACTACTGGAAAATTATACAACTTTAGAAAAGAAAATTACGGAAAATTCTAGTTGTCTCCAGAAACAAATAGGTGAATATGTGGACGGAAAATTTGAGGAAATGGAAAATAAGTTAGTTACCGTAGAAGAAGAATTCCAGAATAAGTTTCTAGAAGTAGAGAGAAAAATTGCAACGCTGAGTTTAGAAAGTGGGGAACAACAACGAGTGGTCAATACTGCTCTGAAGTCACCTGGTAGCGACACTGACAGGTTGAGTAAACCCGAGTTGAGCAGTCGTGGAAATTTCGAAAATTCGTATGAAACCACCACAGTTTGATGGTAAGAGCTCATGGGTCAATTATCTACGACAATTTGAGGCTGCAGCGAGGGCAAATGGTTGGTCGTTGGCAGAGAAGGCTACAGCGCTGACGTTGGCGCTACGTGGTGACGCTACTGGCGGTATCTGTCGAACACTTCTATAAATACCTATATGGGAGGAAATTCTTGCTGAGAACGGACCATGCGGCGCTAAAATGGCTTCTACAGTTCAAGAATCTTGAAGGACAGGTAGCCAGGTGGATAGAGCGACTCCAAGAATTTGATTTCGACACCGAACATCGCGCAGGAAAAGTTCACCGCAACGCTGATGCGTTATCCAGAAGACCCTGCCTTGAGAATTGTAAACATTGTCAGCGGGCAGAAGAAAAGGACATCTTAGTATACAGAACGACGGCGGTGAACGATGATTGGCAGTCGGAGAAGGTTTTAAAAGATCAAGAGAATGACCCGAATCTGAAACCAATTGTGAATTGGAAGAAGAAGATCGGAAACCCACTTGGGAAGAGGTATCACGGTACTCGCCAACAGTAAAGTCGTACTGGGCTCAGTGGAATTCCCTCGTCTTAAACGACGGACTCTTAAAACGCGTTCTGGAGAAATCCAGATGGTACAGAAGAGCGAAAACAACTGATAGTCCCCAGAAACAGAGTGCCCGAGGTATTGGAGGAGATCCACAATGGAAGCACTGGCGGACACCTAGGAGTAACGAAGACGCTGGGAAAAGTTAGGGAGCGTTTCTACTGGGTGAACTGCACTACTGACGTGAAGGAGTGATGCAAGAAATGTGTGGTGTGCGCTGCAAGTAATGGTCCGCAACGGCACCCGAAGGCTCCAATGCGACAATACAACGTGGGTAGTCCGTTTGAAAGAATTGCCATCGATGTAGCAGGTCCGTTTCCGGAAACAGATAATGGAAATAAATACATCGTCGTCGTGATGGATTATTTCAGCAAATGGGTAGAAGCGTATGCCCTTCCAAACCAAGAGGCTTCTACTGTGGCGGACGCTCGCATCAAGGACTGGATTTGTCGATTTGGTGTACCTCTGGAATTACATTCGGACCAGGGAAGAAATTTCGAGTCGATTCTGTTTCAGAATGTGTGCCGTACACTCGACATCCGTAAGACGAGGACAACTGCACTGCATCCGCAGTCAGATGGAATGGTGGAGCGAATGAATAGGACCATCAACCGGTACTTATCCAAAGTAGTCTCTGACCACCAGAGGGACTGGGACCAGTTTCTCCACCTGTTCCTGCTAGCCTACCGGTCGTCAATTCACGAAACAACTGGGCAAACACCTGCAAGCATCGTCATGGGCCGTGAACTGCGTCTACCCTGTGACCTGAAGTTCGGCTGTACACCAGGGGACGACGTGGCTGGAGAGGACTACGTCAGTACTCTACGCCAGAGAATGGACGACATCCACGAACGAGTCCGTTCAAATATCCAGGGCGTCAGCGACAGCATGAAGGAGACCTACGACATCAACGCCAACGATGGCAGGTACCAGCCCGGCAACCAAGTCTGGTTATATAACTCACAACGTCGTCGTGGGTTATCTCCAAAACTTCAAAGCTCCTGGGAAGGTCCCTATGAGGTCGTCACCCGGATTAACGATGTGGTCTACCGAATCCAGAAGTTGCCAAGAGGAAAACCCAGGGTTGTCCATTTCAACCGTTTAGCCCCTTTCGCCGGAAATAATGACGAACAAGCTGAAGCCAGAGTTCGACACGTCAGTCCACCAGACTGCGAGCTCTCCTTCGAGGAATTCATGTTGCTTCATTCCAACGGCCAGAAGGCTCGCTACGGTGTAACGCGAGAAGAACCACGTGACCTGTTCCAGGCTCCTGCTGACTTCTGTCTTGCCCGCTGCGTAGCAGATCTCGAATGTCCCGAGGGATTGCACTTACCTTCAAGAAGGCGTTTGGACAGTTGGAGGTTACGCAGACAAAGACCAGAGGTTGGACGAGTCCTTCAAATTAAGGTGACCCAGCAGGAGAAAGAGAGGTCCGTTTTCTATTTGGTGACCAAGCAGCTATCGCACCACAAACCAACTTATCAAACTGTCTGGGACACACTAGTCGAACTGAGGGATGTGCTCTTGTCCCAGAGCATAAGCAGTTTGGCGATACCGAAGATAGCCAGCGGACTAGATGGCCTGGATTGGAGGGTGATCAGGAGTATGCTAGAAGTTCTCTTCCGGTTTACTGGAATTGAGATTCTGGTATGCTGTTACAACCCCAGGAGATCGCTCAACGAGAAAACTGTGGACTGCTTCTTCTACCAGACCTCCCGATGCAAGAATGGGTCATTCTGCAGGTATCGTCACAGGCCAGGGGATGACACAATTCGAGACGAAATGTCTTTAAGGAGGGGGCAGTGTTACGAACGCTGGGCCAGTCCGCCCCTGCCTTCCTCGATACCAGCCGACCGCGTCGTCTGATGAACGTCTGTGGAAGCGCCTGGAGAGATCGCGGCGGCTCGGGGAATCGAAGCGCCCGGAAGCTACTAGATATGTCCGCAAGGAGATATAACGCGGGGTTTCGACGCGGGACAGTTTAGTCTCTATTTGAATACCGGCGCGGCTTTCCGTACAACGCTCTAATATAAATTGTATAAAAATAAATTAGTGTAGTTAAATAGTGTTAGTCCGTAGTTGTATTAATTAAATAAATAGTGTTAGTTTAAAAAGTGCGAGTTTAATTTTTCACACCTCACGAACCCGAAATAAATAAAACGTTACAATATCTATTACGAGTACAAATATATTAAAAAAAAAATACATTCTTATTCCGCGTGTTTCATCGTGTTTTCAAAAATAAGCGAGCTAACGAAAGGGTCATTTCATCATCATCATAATTATCATTATATAATATATATATATCTTGTTATAATACAATATAAGGAATGATTCCGGGGAGCTATGGAGTTTAGAGACTTTCCTTTTTAATATTGGAACTCCACACACCCGCAAAAAATTGGAGTGTGACCAATAGAAGAATTGCTACCCCATTTTTTTTATGAAACATTAAATGAAGAGATATACGAAGTTGGCCGACGAGCAATTGTAAGCTAATTTTCAACAAGACGCAGGTTTGACATACAGCTAGAAAAATAATTAGATATTTGAATGAATTTTTAAAAAATATATAATTGGTTTGAACTTGGCAGCCATACTCCTCCTAGATCTTGTTATTTGACCTATATGTTCTGTTTATGACCTTATCTGAAAATCAGAACATACAAATTCAAGTGTGTGTAAATTATGGGTAGTGGTTATCTTATTTGTGTTGTCCCTTTTTTGGGATCAACATCAATTTTTCAAGTTTTTCTTGATATCTTACTTTTCTGTTTTGATATTTAATTTTCTATTGAACATCTTTTATACTCGTATAAGACGATTAAAGCGGTTAAATAAAACCTTAAAATGGCAAAGTAATTCCAACGATTTAACAATCTCGACTTCTTTTTTTGGACAACTAAAAAAAGGTTACGTTTTTTACTTAACCAATTGTTGTATGTATGTATGTATGCATGTATGTATGTATGGTAATGTACCTACCTGCCTACCGTAGTATTAAGTATTCATTTTATTGTTATTAAGTAATAAACCTCAACTAGGCATACCCGACCGAACGCCTATGGTATTATAATATTTTAGCTAACTTTTTAGCTAACTATTTAAGCAAACTTTTTTTGGTTCACATACTATCGTGACGATATAGTAAATAATTATAATAACTATCTAATAGTATTTCCTTGTTAATTCTTTGTTCGGATGACCAACATCGTTAATTGTGTACTCTCGTCCGACTAACGGATGCAATTTGCCATTTTATTTACTTTGTCTTCTCCTGTCGCCATATATTTGTGTATCAATAATTACGATTTTGAGTACGCCAATAGATTACTGATATCGCTTAAAAATACCAATAGCATAACCCTGTCAAGAAGACTTCGAAACCTGACATTGAACCTGCACTAACTCTCCGAGTATTGTATATACAGTGCGGGCCTAAAGTATGGAATAATTCAGTAAATATGAAACAAAAAATGTTATTTGTTTTTGAGTAATGACGTCATCAACTTATTTTTCAAATGGCAACCCCCCAGTTTTTTAATTTAATTTGAGAGACCCTTTCATTGTCGAGTTAACGGTATAAAAATGTTGCCACCTTACATAATACAATTTTTTGAGTAAATGACAATTGAATGTTACAAAATGAAAAATATATTGTTCACAATAAATAAACGAAAATTTCTTTGATAAGCAAATACAATTTTAAATTAAGTGTTCGAAATGCCGTCCATCAACTTCTTGGCTATATGCAAACATGTGTACAAATTCTTCTTGTACATTCTGAATGACTTCCGGGGTAATGGATCCCATTTCATCTCTAATGCGATCTCGTAGTTCGGCTAAATTGTGTGGTCTTCTGCAGTAAACTTTTGATTTTAAATAACCCCATAAAAATAATCAAGTGGTGTAAGATCTGGGGATCTCGCGGGCCATTCTATCGGTTCTCGTCTGCCAATCCACCTCTGAGGAAAGATGACGTCTAAATATTGACGAACTGAGCGCGCATAATGCGGAGGTGCTCCGTCTGGCTGAAACCAGAGTGTGTTATCTGGAATGTCAGGATAATTCTCGTTTGGAAAATTACTGCAAGCGCGGAACTAGATCATTTTTGCAAGAACTCCAGATATCGTTCTCCTGTGAGAGTTTCTTCAAAGAAGAAATGCCCAATTATTCTGTTTGCGACTATTCCGGACCACACATTTAATTTCTGCGGATGTTGAGTATGTGCTTCGATGATCCAATGATGATTCGTCTGATTCCTCATCCGTTCACTTTTAGCCGTTTAGACAAAACGTGGCTTCATCGGAAAAAGTAATTGCTGGTGTAAATTTGGATTTCGAGGTTGTTCTCGCACAAGCTGAAATTTGTAGGAATAATAGTTTTTCTTTCCTCAGGATACGTAGAATTGTCGTCTGACTAACTTCATTTTCTGAGGCAACTAGTGTAGAGAACTGAGGGTTCTCTTCCATACTTAAGGGAGACTTCCAGTTTGAAAAATTTGAAAATTTCGATTCGATTCGATTCGGTTTATTTTGCGTATTTCTAGTCTAGACATAAGTATAAATCACCGTGTAAAAGGATTTTCCGAAATTCGATCATCTTCGGTACGAAAAATGCTTTGGAATGCGGCGCGGTCAGCCGCGTGCATTCCCGGGACGAGAGTAAAGCGGCCTATTTCGCCATTCGTTGATGCGTCCATTCGTTGCAATGATTCGCGAATTATTGCCTAGTGGGTATGATACGATGCGCCGATGCGATTTGTTGTGCGGCGTTTCGCTGTGTTGTCGGTTTTTGGACGAATGATCAAAGAAAAAGTGAACGAAGTGACGAGGTGACCGAAGTCGACGAATCGGTCTCAGATCAAATTCATGATTTATTCGTTGATTAAAGCAGTGGTCGTGCGTGTTTTGTCGAGATGGAATGGAATGATGATATTGTTTTCTCATTTGTGAAAAAAATACAATCGCATCCGTGTTTTATGGAATCCAAGTGATAAAAAACAAAACAAAAATCGAAATAAGGTGCATGATGCTTTCAAAAGCATTGCTAAAGAAATGGGAACTGATAACATCGGCGAATTAAAAAAGAACTGTTTTTCAAACTTATCGAGGCTATCATTTCGGCACTGATTGAAGCTTCGTGGTCGCAGTTCGCACAATGGACGAATTTCCATGCACCATCGAAGCGAAGTGAATGAGTAGGATGTAATGCGTCTGTTCGTCGATGCGCGTTTTAAACGAAGTGTACCGACGAATCGCATCCACGAATCTCATCAACGCATATTGAGTAGCCGCCTTAAGGTGAGCGACGCGACGCGGCAAAGCAGGCGAGAATCGATCAATGGGAAAGGCGAGTGGAACACAATGAACAGCAACAGGAAGCGGAGGGTTGTCTCTATGGACCGGGCATAGCCGATTAATGGTAACTATAATTACTTCACAATACGCACATTGCAAAACTTCAAACGCGTTTTTCTCAAAAACACGTTTTAAAATCGGCCCACATCGTATAGACGACTGTATTTGACCGATCGACTTGAAATTTTGCATAGATCTTCTTAAAGCATTTCTACAGGTAGTGACGATTGAGTTTTTTGGATAACTTAAAAATTGTATTTTATATTACAGTTTTTGTACGAAAAAAAAAACGAAAAAATAGTTTTTTTTTTCAAATTGGCGCCATTTTTGTATTTTTGAAGTAATCAACAGACTCATACGTCATTACCTGCAGCAAAGGTCCCTTTTTAATAAACTGTATCAAATTTTTGTTTCAGACCAACGGGGTGAAATCTGTGACGTGGGCCGTTTGTCTCTTTCTGTTCGCAGGCGCTTTTTCTCGAAGCTTTGGCGGCCGCCATTTTGTTATATTTTTTACGAAAAATTTTTTTTGTTGTAAATAAAGATTGAATAACAATTACCAAAAAACCGCAGTTGTCTATGTTTGTTCATTTCCTCAAAAAAACATAAGACGTGAGCACCTAAAAAATGGTGCTCCAAACTAGAATCTCCCTTAACACAAGGTCAATCTTTTTATCTTGGAAATTTTTGGACGTCCTGATTTTGGTAGATCTTTAACATCACCAGTTTCTCTAAATTTGGACTCAATCTTACTAACTGTGGATTGGGTGATAGGGTTATCCGGATATTATGCATTAAACCTGCTATATATTATAAATTATACCTGCTGCTGAGTTCTGGTCTTATTTCCACATCCGATAAAATCAAAATTTCAATTCTTTGTGTCACAATTAAATGTGCCATTTTAAAATTGGAATTTTTATAAATACTAACACGTTACATTAACTTTTCGCACAATTTAATGACAAATCTTCTGATTAACTGACAGTAAAAACCATGGAATCGTCAAAAAACTTAATCTGATAATTTTTTTTGATTAGCAATGTAATTTTTTTGCTGTGTTTTATTTGTGTTCAGTTTTTTCAGAAATTTTCGTTGTGGAAAATATTTTTTCATTTTGTAACATTCAATTGTCATTTACTCAAAAATTTTGTTATGTAAGGTGGCAACATTTTTATACCGTTAAATCGATAATGAAAGGATCTCTCAAATTAAATTAAAAAAATGGGGGGGTTGGCATTTGAAAAATAAGTTGCATGATATCTGAAAATAGACGTTCCCTCTAAATGTGTGTTTTTATTAAACAAAATCGACCTGTTGGAGGATTTTTCCAAAAATGTTTTGATTCACATTTACTGAATTTATTCCATACTTTAGGCGAGCACTGTATATTTTGAAGACCAATAAAGTAGAATTGTTAAAGTGCCGAGGTGTAATCCTTTTGCTTCTTGATCATTCCATTACATTGTGATCAATAGATTTATATAATATAGATCTTTAGACTTACAATAATTGTATTTGTATATTTTATACATTATATGTATGTATATGAAAAGGAGTTAATAATTCTAAGTTCTGTGCACAGATACATACATACATACATATTTAATAGGCTTTCGATCCTAAACTTTAATATTTGTAAACAGGGCATCAATTTGCTCACTTTTAATTTTTAATATACATACATATGTATGTATATACACCATGTACATATTATGTATCAAAAAATTCCTTCGCACACCGTTATTTATTGAATAAATAATACTTAATCAGTTGTTGGAAATACATATGTACATACCTACTCGTCTGGTTGTCTACATACATATGTATGTATATTACATGTTATCAGTGTAAATGTACATACTATACGTTCAGTTAAGAAAGATCGGTAGATATGTATATTTTATCTACATTTAATATGTTTTTAATTTTTTGTACGCTATATTTTTAACAATTAATATGCAGGTATTGATCGGTACCTAACTACCTATACATAAGTTACACATAACAATTTACCGCAATTTAAGACATGACGATGAAATAATGTACAATAAGAATAAGTACCTACCGAAAAAAAAAAAAATTATAGTTTGTTGTTTAAAAAAATGGGAACCAACTCAGAACACTACACAACACACGGTTTATTTTTTAGATCCACTGTCCGACAGTAAACTTGCCGTCACTGATCAAGTGGCTTACCATTCAAAATGTGAGACAAACACATTAAAAACCGGATATGTATGCACTGTTATTCGTTTCAATGAGGTACCTGGTACTGTTTTCGTTGGTATCTGTTTCGGACTAACGTGATTGGTTCGGAATTTTATCAGGTTTTCAGTGGAAGCTAGTAAAATTTAAAACAGCTGTATTCTTGTAAGGATGCATGGGACTAACATGATATATTTGGGGTTCATTATTACACCTAAATAGAAGGTCTTTTAACTTTTAATATGCAGATGGGTTTGGAAACCGTTTTTGTATTTCTTTTTTTTCATTTTACCCTTTAAAATGTAATGTGCTAATTTCCATTAAAAAACTTGTTGGGACTAACATGATATTTAAGGGTTGATTATTAGACCTAAATAGAAGAGCCCTTCCATGATTTTCTGGAGGGAGGCAGACGTGTTTTGAAACCATCTTTGTATTTCTTTTTTTTATTTTACCCCTCAAAAAGTATGTTCATATACACGTAATGTAATTTTTATACGCTAAATGCCGGATTTATTGATTTTTTTTAGTTCAAAAATAACCCACAATATCGGCAGATATTACTACTTTAGTCTCTGTACCTTTAGTAATATACCAACCTGTGACTTTTTAATACAATTTGAAATATGTATACTGGGACTCAGTCGCTAAAAATGTATTGTGACCAAATAAAAAAGTGACTGGTAGAGTTTAATTTTTTTATTGCCCTCTTTATTTAATTGTTCATGTATACATATGTTACTAAATTAGTGTTATAAATTAAATCAGTAAATTTTTAATACAAACTAAAGCAGTCGTTTAAATGTCCTAAGACGTTTGCATGCCTATGTATATAAATACCACATTGTTCAAACAAGTAGTTGTGTCAACTTTTGGGTAGAGGTGGGTATATAATGTAGATGATTGTTGTATTTATGAAATAAACTCATAATAAAGAGGAATATACTCAGAATACTATACGTATTATACACATATTAGGTATATAATTAGGTACAAATATTAGGTATATAATTCGAGGAGAAATTGTATATATTTTGCAACAAAAAACAGCATATATCGAAATAATGACAATCAACATTACTTTAATTTGATTTCGAAACTTACTTTCAATGTGGCTGTTCTAAATCGAAATGAAATTCTTTTATAGTATTTAGATAATTAGACAGGGCCGGATGCACGGCGGGGGAACCGGGACGGAAGCCCCGGGGCCCCCACACATTGAGGGCCTCCACAAACCTTGGGTTCAAAAAAATTAATAACGATAAAGCAAAATGCAAGAGAATCCAAGCGGTGATTATTTTATTTCCAAAGTGCAAAATGCGAAAATGTCCAAGCGAAAATAATTTTATTTCATACGGCAAAATGCGAGAAGGTCCAAACGAAAATTATTTTATTTAAAAGGGGCAAAATGCAGAGTCCTAGCGGTAATTTTTTTATTTCCAAGGGGGGCAAAATGTGAGTGTCCAAACGAAAATTATTTTATTTTCTCCAGGGGCCTCCACTTTTTTCATTGCCCCAGGCCCCGACACCCCTGCATCCAGCCTTGAATTAAACAAAAAGTAGTAAGTAAAAACAAATATACATCAAAAAAAAAAACGTCATTAAAGTTGGCCGAGAAAAAAGACGTATTTCTATTCTTAATCGAATTTATAACCTTATTTATTTGTCAAGACTGTCACATCATATGACAGCCATTGTTTATTTTACAAATTGTGACAGTCACTTGTCAAAAGTTTGACATAACCGAAAAGCTTAGACATGACCGCTATTTCCATCTCTCTCGTTCATAGCCAGAGTTGATGACGTTTTTTTGGATGTCTCTATAGGATATCTACATACTAGGGCTAGAACAAAATTCTCGGATACCGACCGTCTTCCAGGCGGCCGCGTATCGGTATCCCGTTTTCCAGGTGGCCGTGGCTCGGCCAGGGGGCGAGGGCCGGGAGTACTGCGACGCGAAACAGGTTCCGTATATTTATTTAGTCCTTTGAAGGTCGCGCCTGTAATTGTGCATTACTGATTGTTATACCTACTTAATTGATATTATAGCAATGGTTATAAGTCGCTAAAACACCGAGAAAATAAAAGAAATGGAATCCCAAGAAGTGAATTTCTATATGAGGACGACGAGGTGTAAGAGTGTGACAACAGATGCGGGAAAAGTAAGAGAAAACAATATTGCGTAAGTCACTATTTATTCACTGCAGCATGCATGCTCAAGTTCGACCCTGGCATGTACCATTTGGTTCTAGCCTAGTAAATACATATATATACATTCAACATCCACATATCCGAACTTTTCCATTCCGCAAAATTCCACATTTCGAACTCTCGTCACCTCGGGATAACCGAACTGCTGGCTTTTCTGGCTCATTGGTCATTCAACAGCGACATTTGACATTTGACAGCGACAAGTTCGGTTGTGTAGAAGTACAAGTTCGGAAATATGGTGAAAAAGTTCGGAAATATGGTGAGTTCGGATATGTGGAGTTCGGAAATGCTGATGTCAGTGTAATTATAATGAAACGGATAACCTTAATGTTTCAAAATATACAGGGTGTGACATTAAAAAAAAAATACTTTTATATACCTACCCACTGTATATATGTATAAGAGTACTAATCACGCGTTTGGGATGTTATAGTTATAAGTTATAAGTATAAGCAGTCTACGTATCGGGTGCATATGAATCCGTTCTGTCTACAATATAGAGTAATTGTACCGTTGTCTACTAATAAACAGTTACATTTATTTTGTTTGTATGTATCATACATAACATGCATCATTTAAGGATTCCATCGCTATATTTTCATAACAATTGTGTGAAATATATTTTTAATTGACATTAAATACGTTTAAAAAATAAAATGAGTGCTTATGAAGACATGACGTGTGTTTCGTCGGCTACTAAGTAATTGAAAGTATCCGCTTGAAAACATAAAGCATTGTAGGTAAAATGTACTATATGTACAGTGTTTACAGTGAATTAGTGTACCTACTTATTCTTATCATAAAATGTTATGTTATGTATGAGTATCTATAATCTGACTGAATTATCAGTCACCTTATACACTAAAAACCATCTATTTGTTTTGAACTCTATTTATTCTGAATTATCATGATGAAAAATAAACATATTTTACCATTAAATATTGTCCTAAACATACATACCTCTTTACACATATGCAACCAGTTAAACGTTTTTCACTTTCTACACCTCAGCGCATCTAACTGGTCCCAGTTACTAGCATCAGATGGCGACCTCAGATCAACATTTACAATGTTGCCGATTAAAATTAAATTCACATTTTTTATTCGTCTACGCATTATACCCATAAATAGATACTCATTCTCCTTATCCATTAATTATGCATTAGGAGAATAAATATACTATATTTTGTTTCCGTTAGAATTATTCAACTGAACTATAATAAAGTTTCTTTTTGTATTTGACTAAATAATTCGGAAGGTAAAAAAGGTAAATACCTTCCGAACTCAAGGAAGGTAAATAAATACCTTCCCAAGTATTTCAAATGAAATACTTGCAACTTAAGGTAGTTCTTTAACTTGCACTAATTTTTAGTTAATCATTTTGGAAGAAATAATTGGTTTACTGTTTGCTATATACATAGGTACTTACAACACAATATAAATAGACTATTTTGGTATATAAATATTAGGGATAGTAAACATTCAGCATTATTATATAAACATTGTATTGATATATTTTAATATATTACACCGTTCTCTCAATATACCGTGTGATATTCATATTTTATTCAAGTGTAAACTAAACCGGTGCTAACATTGCCAGCCTTTAATACACACAAATCATAAACGCCGGAGAGATAGAGAGTGTGATGTGTGATCAGTCAATCACATCGAAAAAAGTCTTCAATTATTCCCTCAAAATAATTATCAATAACACCCGATTCAGTCATTCCTTCTAAAGTATAGTCTAGTTGTCAGACATTCATTAGTTCAATTCATTCAATACATACTACTTACCTTACCACGTTTATTTAAGATAAAATCAATAAATGGTTAAGTTTGAAATTCATCTGGTTTGAATCATTTTTAACTGAAGTGTAAGAATAATAGAGCTCTATAAAAATATTTACCAATAATAAGAAGTTTGTACTTCTGATCTCTACTTCTGATCTGGAACAAAGTTCAACAAAGACCAATATTATCTATGGCCTGAAAGTTGCCGTGTTCAATGCAAGAGAAAAATAAAAAATATGTGCAATTTGGCAACAAGGCCTGAATGTTTTCATAAAATTGAATATGTATGTACCAGCAGAATGATTTCAAAGTCAACTTTGAGCGGGAAAGTTGTTATTTTTTCAGAGCGACTCGTTTTGTTTAAATTATTAAAATCAAGTTCTGAAAATGAGTGATTATCCTGATCTTGATGAAGAGTTTGAATTGATGTATGGAGATGAATTGGAATTACTACAAGAACACGATGAAGGTAGCCTGTATTTTGATATGTGTATTTATGAGGTTAACTGTCAATATTTTAGAGGAACAGGAACTAGGTTTAAAATGTAGGAAAAACTTAGATTTTGATACATCTTCGTCACAAAAAGGTAAAGAAACTGAAAACAGTGAAGTTAATAATTTTAAGAGTACTCAACAGTCCTTAAGTTTGTTTACGAATGATTTTTCTGTACTATCGGAAACTTCATCCTCTCAAATTGAAATACCAAAATCGCAAACGCTCAATGAACCCTCAAAGAACAAAAAACGGACAATAGATGAATTATTTGGTGATATAACTGATATAGGAGATGACATCGCATTCGATTCACAACCAAATGCAAAAAAATCGAAAGATGATGCACTGAAAGAAGACCTTGTCATGATAGAACACATTGTGGAACTCAGAAAGTTAGCGAAGAGAAACATTCTGTAACAGTTTTAAAAAGGATTACTCAGCTTCTAGTAGAGAGCGTGACAGACGTAATATATCCTACCATGTACCGAAATATCCTTTTATTGGCATTACCAGGCCAGACCATGAGAGAGGTTTATGTTAGATTTCACTCTGAAGAATATGAAAAGGAAGAAGAAGAAACAATTATTAAGGAATGTAGTTTTAAAGGTGTTATGGGAGACAGTTTTAAGAAAGTGTGGAATGAAGCGCAGCATTTGGTAAGGTTTTTGTCTGATAAAGGTGCTTTGAAGCGTTTTACTTTTTTTTTATTTTTTGTTTTTCAGATTAATACGCAAATGGATATAAATATACAAAATATGGAAATGGACACTGAAATTTCAGTCCTCCAGCAAGCAGATGAAAGCGACTCAATTGTGGGTGGACCTGTACAAACCAAGAAAATATTTGGAACTTTTAAGCGGCGAAAGCACAAACCGTATAATGTTGCGTTGGATTAAACTTTGGGATAAGGCAGTGTTTAATAGGAAACCTAAAATAAAAATGGTGAAACCCGAGGACAACAATAAAAGAACTATTTTAAATGGAAGGAATTAAATACAAACCTAGATGAACACGGAAGACCTGAGCATAAAGTTGCTTTATTATGTGGCCCACCTGGATTAGGTTAGTCATCTGAAAAATAGTTGATTTTTTTAAAGATGATTTTCGTAGTTTTCATTTATTTTCAAAACTGGAATTTTTGATGGAAATTAAAGTCAGTTATAAGCTTAATATTGATTTCTTCAATTCTCCCTTTATAAAAACATGATAAGCCTTCAAATTTTTTTTTCTTATTAGATATTTGAAAGTATCCACAAGGCATTTTTGATTTAAAATTTGTTTTTCATTAAGTTCATATGCACATTTAGCTGTTATCAGTAAAGCCATATGTTAAAATTAACCAAAACTGTATTAAATACAAATAAAACTAAGTGTTATGTAATACAATTATGTGATGGTTATTTATAATTGCCCTTGGTGATAGGTAAACACAGAAAAACTTGTACATAATAAATATTACTTGCATTTATTCAGAAAATAAGAATGCTGGTGCTCTTTAAATTTCTCTACTGTCAACTTGTAAAAATGAGTTACATTCTTATATTATTTTCAATTGTGATATGGAGTCTGTATATACAGGGTGTTTGAAAAGTACCGGCACAGCAGAATAACTCACCAGGCGTGCATTTTTGGAAAAAGTTTTATACAAAAGTTTTAGGACTTCTCCCTGGCTATCCATTGGTGACCTTCAAGGTCATTTGAAGGTCAAGGTCGTTTTTCAAACAGGAACACCTATTTCTGACACTGGAGTCGAAAGTAGCGGAAAAAATTACAGTCACATACCACCTTGATTACCCTTATTTCAAATCGTGGAGGTCACCACCCTCATTGGTCAATTTTGTGCGTTTGACTTTGGAGTGGCGTTGCCTCGAATTTTTTCATTCTTCATTTTCGGGCTCAAGAATATGCACTTCCAGGTTTATAAACATGACCTTGACCTTGAAATGACCTTGAAGGACATGGTCAAGGTGAAATTCGAGATTATCAATGAATAACCAGGAATAAACCTTTTGTGACATTGTCTCTCTTGTTTGGAAAGAATCATTTTCCCACGATATTATGAGATTGACTTCAGGGTGGTGACCTCCACAATTTGAAATGAGGGTAATCGAGGTCGGATCCGACTGTAATTTTTGCTGCTCTTTCGGATTCCGGGGTCAAAAATAGGTGTTCCCATTTGAAAAAACGACCTTGACCATCAAATGAACTTGAAGGCCATGTTCAAGGTCAAATTCAAAATCACCAATGGATAGCGGGTAAAAATCCTTTCAAGGGAGACCATTTGAGCTCCATATTGGTCTAAACAAATCGTGGAATGTTACTTATATTTAAGTAGAGGTGGGTAACTCTTGTGGTTTACATTTTCACTAATTAAACACCTTGTTAAAACTTCTATATAATGTTAAAACTTTTGAATTAGAAGCCTCTAAGTGTATTTTCTGATAATTATAAAGAGATCAGATAATTATAAAGAGATATCAGAAAACTGAAATATCCATTTTCACTTAGCGTTTCATTGTAATACAAATATGTTCATGTTGATTAGAATCGGTTTATTAAGGAGATAGTTTGACGCTGTTCACATAGTAATAATTACAGTAGTTTTTTGACTGTCTGCTATTAAGATCGCACCACCAGTAAACATATAGTAAAATTACTCTAAATTATTTCATTGTTATTTCTAGGAAGTAATTAAAAAGTGTAATAAGGTTGTTGTACCGAGTGCGCTGGGGTTAGCAGGTGCTATAGGCACCTATAGCAGTCCACTATTCTTGAACAACAGTTATTGATGCAAAGCTGTTGCACACAATGTCCTTTTTAAAAGTTGCTCTTCTTGAGGGATCAGAC
The DNA here is from genome assembly GCA_029963805.1 of Aromia moschata. Taxonomy (NCBI): domain Eukaryota; kingdom Metazoa; phylum Arthropoda; class Insecta; order Coleoptera; family Cerambycidae; genus Aromia; species Aromia moschata. The sequence continues at coordinate 19,394 of JAPWTK010001399.1, forward strand.
TCTCCAGAAGGTGAACGACAGCACCTGCGAACACCAGCACACCACGTACAACACACCCAACCTTATTATGCTTTTTAGTCGCTTCTTGAAAATAACAAAGAATTTTCAATGATTTTACCATATTTTTACTGGTGAAGCAATTTCAATTGCAGACAGTGTATGACCAACTTTGATCTGACAAACAACAGTTTTGTTGGATTGTTTAGTTACTTCACTCTAAGGAATAAAAATAAAATAATAATAATAGATAATGGAGAGAAATCTTCTGCCTAGTATCTGCACATACTCGTATGTATCTGTGGGTGTACCTTTGATTTAATATAACCTCTCTCAAAGATCGTTTTGCCATGGGTTGTAGAGACCAGCAGTTATAGAAGAATGTTCACCTTAATGTTAATGGAAGTGTTCTTAATAAAACGACTTCTTTCTGCTACATTATACGAATAGATGTATTTTTTTTATGTAAAACTGACTTCATTTAATATTGAAATTTATTTTCATGAAACTAATTGTTTTAGTATGTTTCTCACATTTTCAATATGTTGCTTTGCTCTGTCAAAGGTAAAGTCGTTTAATGTCAATAAAAGACTTACAGTCTCTGAAGTGATTAGGGGACAATATCTGAGTCTAAAATGAAAGGAATCACTTGGGTCTACTGGGTACCCCTATACACCCAGTAGACTAAGTGATTATAATGATTATAATGTTCTAAATACCCCATTTAGAACATTATAATCATGGATCTTCTTAATCCTCTCTTAATGTCCTACAATTCTAGCTGGGTTTTGATCTGTCTCTATCGTGGCCCATTTCTATAAGAAATTGTGACAGTTCTTTCTGTTTTAGTAAATATTATGATGAAGTTCGACTTACACAATGATATTTAATAAAAATCTATAACTTCTATTTGGTGATTAAACCATATAGTTACCTAATTAAGATGTCATCAATTTTTTTATGTTTAACTATACTGTATACGCTATACCTACATATATTTGAAATACCTACATGTTGTGTTACAGGTAAAACGACTTTAGCATACATGGTTGCCAAACAGGCTGGTTACAACGTAATAGAATTAAATGCCTCTGATGATCGCAGTCCTGAGGCATTTAAGTCATCTTTGGAAACTGCCACCCAAATGCGATCGGTCATAGATCAAGAACGTCGACCCTAACTGTCTCATTTTTGACGAAATAGATGGTGCTCCACAGTCCTCCATAGATTATTTAGTGAAATTTATAAATGGGACTGCAGACGTTAAGTCGAAAAAGGGAAAAATCAGAAGCAGTTCATCTTAAAACGACCCATTATTTGCATATGTAACGATGTATACGTGCCTGCGTTAAGGCCTCTAAGACAAATTGCTTTCGTGGTAAATTTTCCTCTTACCTCCAGTGCCAGGTTAGCAGAGAGACTGATGGAGATAGCACGCAGGCAATACATTAAGACAGATTTGGGTGCTATGTTGGCGCTTGCTGAGAAAAGCAATAATGACATAAGATCATGTCTATCTGTCTTACATTTTTTAAGGTTCAGAATAAGCCTGTTACTCTTTCTGATATACATCGAACTAGTATTGGCCAAAAAGACGTGCAAAAAGGTAGGCAAAATTATATTATATAGAGTGTCCCAGGTTTTTTAATTATTAGTAAAGCCGGTAGATCCGGGCGGTGGGCCATAACCATACGCGTCATACTATTTACTACTTGTATGTGCAAAAACAAAATTCATGAAAACAATAGACTGTTGCAATTTAGAAAGAGATGTGTTAAACTTACCCTGTTATTTACGTTGAGATATGGCCCGTTGAGATGGCCCGCCACCCGGATCTGCCTGCTTTAATTATTAGTTTTTGATATACATACAAGATGTTTTTAGTTTTTTCTTGATTTGTTTTTTTGTTTACTTAATAACAGTGAGGGCTACAAGGCTCCAATTTTAAAAAGTAAAATAGTCTAAGGAAAGCTCAATCATCGACGAAGAAACTTATTACAGAATCAATGGCATACATATGGGAATTCGGTGTCCCCTTTATATATTAGAATTTCGACGATTTTTTTTCAGGTTTGACTAGTTCCATTAATTCTTTGGAAAATTGCAATGGAAAAAGTTACCACGGTTATCTTCCAAAAGCACTCTGTTTTGTATATAAAAAATATATTGTATACTCCAACGCGTATTTGAAAATTTTATCAATCAAGCTATGAAATATTTTATTAATGAAAATTAACTAACCTAACTAAATAACTACAGTTTATCACCTTTTTGTATCGAAAACTACTCACTTCACGATATAGGAATGAAATACAGTGGACGCCGCTTATAAGACTCACTTTGGGACCAGCAAAAAGTGAGTCTTATAAACGAAGGTGGAAAAAACAAGATTTTAGAATGTATTTAATACACAAACTTTATTTTACACAATACAATAGCGTGTTATCTACTTTATAAAAAAAGATAACTCTTCAAATACATACATACGTACAAACATATGTACATAATCTGTTCAAAGTTTAAGATGGTTTAAAGTAATTTTATATTTTTGTTTTTTTTTTTGATACTTTCCACCATTTCAGTTATGTATTTTACATAAACTGAGTCTTATATCCGAAGTGGTGAGTCTTATAACCGAGTTTTATTGGCATACGTCCGGTCTGTTTCTGGCGATTTTGAGTCTTATAGGCGACTGAACCTTATATCCGTGAGTCTTATAAGCGGCTTCCACTCTATGTTCATATGAACTTATTTACTTAAAATCACTCCATCTACGAATCCTAAAGTCTTGATCAAAATAAAGTGCTGAATGAAATAAAAAAACATCGAACTGTAAAAATGCTACAGTTGTTACTATCTCAATCAATCAACATTTCAGTATTTATCAGTTTTACGGTTCCTATGTTCCTACTATTTTTTTTTGTCTATGTCTTATTAAAAAAAAATTGTCTGAAGCTTTGATTTTGTAATCTATAAAATCGCGAGGAACACCGCAATGTAATAGTACCTCACCGTCATATTTGAAGCGGTAGCTAGTATGGTGCAAAAGTTCATAGACGTTTTTTGATGGTGGTGAATTGAAGCGGTAAGCTGAAGCACCATTATTTGTAGATGATTAAATTTCTAGTTCAAATAGCCACAAATCAATATCTGGTGTGCTCACTTTTTGACTATCTTTTTAAAATTATAAGATGCACAATTTATTGGGGTAATTTCTTCTGGTTTTTCGTCTTCTAGCACAACTGACAGTGAGACATCAAGATTGTGTTATATTGCTTGTTTTCAACATAAAGCGTTATTAGTATGCTGTTTGACTCCACAATTTTTTTCATCTTCAAAAACACCTATTTGTTCACTGTTATATGACATTACTCAACTTTATGTTATGGCTGCTATATGATGGCACCACTATTCTAATAAATCAAAGCTTAATTAACGTACACCACAAATGTACAATTTAAAGGTTTTAAAAATTCAATTTGTATGGATGAAGAACTAAAATATGCATTTGTTTACAGAATATTTGAATATTCATTCATTTAAGACAAGAAAAATGGTTGACAAGAACAATACTGATATTATAAAACATTAATATTGAGACAATGCCTGAAATTACATTATGTAAATATTGGACGTATGTAAATCAAAGTCAAGTTAGTCATGCTTGGGAAGCTGAAAAAGCTGTAGCTTGGATCAGAATATTTTTGGCAAAGTAAAGGAAATATGCATATTCTTCTATTAAAAATAAAGACATAATAATAAAAACTATTGAAAGATTTAAAAAAAAAATGGTTGAGATCACTGAGATGCATGTATTATTTAAAAATCTTTTTGTTGCACATTACAAATTGTGTAACACAGAGGTATTTACATGGTGGTCCACGTAATAGACGAAATAGACGTTTTTAAGAATACATTTTTTTGTTTTAAAAAATATTATTTGCATAGAAATAATCAGTATAACATGCAATTTTCAAATGCTTAAGCGGGACTTCTTTGAAAATTTCAAAGAATCGATTTTTTTTTACAAATTTTTAATCTATATATATGTAAGAATTTTTCCATAAAAGTGTTTTCGGAAATTCGAACGTTTAGGGTGCTTTAAACGCGTTTGAAGTAGGCACGGTCAGTGCATTCTGACCTGCTCAGACGGGCGTTCGGCGCTCGCGGTTCCTGCAGTTCCTTTCGAAAAGTTGCAAAAAGGGCCCGAATGGACCAGCAGAAGCTGAGCAATTTGAGGAAGATGAGGGATGCCTCTACGGACCTGGCATTGCAGATTAACGGTAACTACAGATTCTCTCGAGTAAAATCATTTGAAATCTTTAAAAGCATTTTTCTCGAAAACACGTTTTTGAAAATGGCAGGCAGTTTCCTGACCGCTGTAATTTACCAATCGACATGAAATTTTGCACACATACTCAGAAAATATGTCTTCATGGAATGACGGGCCATTTTTTCGATAAATTGATTTTTGCATTTATTATCAATATTTTTGTATGAAACAAAAACGTTGAAAATCGTTTTTTTTTCCAAATTGTCGTCATTTTCTTAATTTTGCACTAAACGAAAAACCCTCCCGTCTTACCATGACCAAAGGGATACTGATTAATAACATCCTTCGAATTTGTGTTTCAGATCAACCAGGGGCGGACAGAAGTGGCAGCCATTTAGCCACTTCGATTTGGAGGCCCTTTTTTGAGAGCTGTGGCAGCCGTCATTTTGAATTTTTTTTATAAATTTTTTTTTTTGTAATAAGCATTAAATAAAAAAAAAAGAAATAAAACGCATTTCGATTGCTTGATTCATTTTCGCAAAAAAAAATAAATAAAATGGGAGCACCTAAAAAATGATGCTCCAAGGAAGAAGTCCCACTTAAGTGTGGAACATGTCAAAATCATGTCAATACACGCGTGATTTCAAATACCTCCAAAATTAATAATCGAAAATGGAAAGGTCTGGTGACCGAGGAGGCCACGGCACATCCCCAAAGTGAGAAGTTATCGATTACGGAAGGTAGTTTGAACAACATTCATAGAGGTGAGAGGATATCAATATCACCTATTGATTCCTTGTCTCGAAAGTGCTGGCAGGAGAAAATTTTCAAACATGTTTATGCCACAACCAGAATCAACGGTAACTGTGGCTCCATTTTCTTCAAAGAAAAGTGAAAATTCCACACTTGCCATTAGAGCACCACAAAGGTACTTTTGTACTATGTAGTGACCGGTGGTGCAATGCACAGGGTCTTTGTGAGGCCCAATATCGGCATATTTATTCAGTGACTACTCTGTCTAAATGCAATGAGCCTCATTGCTCATTATGATGGTCAAATCTTCATCTTCAAACATGTCATGCATGTTGACTTCACAGTGGCATGGTGGATACTTAATGGCGTCTTATAGAGAATCGATAGACACCTGACGCAAGCATCCTCTCCTAGCCGAGTACTACTCATTTTAAAATCATCCATTTTCTGTGGACCACCTTTTACAAGTATTATTTCTAATAAAACTACTTACTATGTAAATGGAATTGATTAACTCGAAAACATCCAATATGGTAGCATTTTCGATAGTGTGAATTGTATTATGAATATACACATATTATTCATCACAATCACCACAGTATAAATATGTTTTTTATATATTAGTAAATTTTGTTTAAAGTAGTAGATTTTATCTACATTTGAGAATTGTACTTACACACTTTTACTGCTATATATAATATTGTCCCTTGTTGTAGGTCTTTTTGCTGTTTGGAAAGACATTTTCCAGATCGAGAAATCTAAACCTCGCGACAATTCAGAAAAAAACAGTCACGAAAGCCTTAAATCTCGCATGTCAAAAGTTTTACAAGTTGTGTCCTCATTCGGAGACTATGATAGGGTGGCTCAAGGCGTTTTTGAAAACTATCCTCTACTAAAACTAAGAGATTCTTCCATGGAAAGCATATCGATGTCTCTGGAATGGTTCGTCTTCAGTGATTTAATTAATAAAGAGATTTACTCCCTGCAGAACTACAGTATGACCGTTTATTTGCAGTATTCATTTGTCGTGTGGCATTTTATATTTGCAACAGCGCAAAGTCAGAAGTTGAATTATCCAAGCGTTGGTTATGAGGTGAGTACAATTTTGCAAAATACAAATACCAAATTTTATCTCTTTTCATTAATAAAAGACGACAAAGGGATGTCTGTCTGATAAAGGCGTCTTTATGGATGAATATTATTCCACAAATGCTTTATAATTGTATATGAGATGCACTAACATTAATTATTAAGTTGAAAATGACTGATACAGTTTACAAAATATAATTTGTCTATATTTACATATCGCTTGTCCGGAAGAATAGTGACACATCTCAAAAATTAGAATTTGTCAAGAAATGCATTTGAAAGTTATTACAATCTTTCACTGAGCAGTATATTGAAGTTTTTTTTTTTTAATTGATATTTGAAACTCCACTGTGACACTCTTTCAAATAAAAGTCCATCATATTTTAAGTCTACACCAAGTAATAACTTGATTTCAGTAATTTTTTAGATGTGTCACTATTCTTCCGGACAAGTGAAATAATATAATGACAGAAAGAAATTTGTGCATAATTATCTTTGGGCACTAGTTTCTTCTTTAGTATCAATCCTCGAGTTCCTCTCCAATGTCCCATCATTATAAAACCTCAAGAATCTTTAAAAATCAGGAACTTTCAATACGTTGTAACACAAGGAGATGCACAAAAAATATTTAAGTGATCAGAATTCTGCTCTAGATCAGGGAATTCTTATGAATATTAGAAAATTGAACCTCCTTTTAAAATATATGCTATGACGTATATATTTCATGATTTCCAAGATTGAAATATCAGTTGGACGGAGTTTGAGAGAATTGGCCATCCTTAGCTTAGTTAGCAGTATGTAAGGAATTTTCTTTCTTTTCGGAAAACTTGTACAGTCAATGAATGTGATATTTATAGGTTAACAATTCTCTTTTGATCAGTGTGTGCGACTTTTAAACTTTTAAGAAGAGACTTCTAATAATATGTTATGAATATACAGTAAAACTTCGTTAAGACGCTCCCGTGTAAGACGCTTTCCCGCATAATACGCTCTTTTTCGCCGTCCCTTGAATTTTCCTATGCTAACGCTCTGTTTTGTCGGATAAGACGCTCTTATTTCGCCGCAGATAGACGGTGAATATACTCGTAGGTGTTAGACAGTCAATGGGTGAGTATAATAAGTCGGTGAATATAGGTGTTAGACCTCAGGTATTTGTTGTCTCGCACAGGGTGTGGGGAGTGAGAGAAAGAAGAAAGTGACTCTGAAGAAGAGGACGATCATTCCCCAACACCTACAGTTTCTGCTGGCTTGCAAAACGTGGGCGAGCTCAGAAAAGTTATTTTCACCCTGGAAAATGCAGAGGACATGCTAATTTACATTAACAGAATTGACAACTTCCTCTCCACATACGCTCCCAAGAACCTCAAACAAAGTACCCTTGACAGGTTTCTCTCTGGTCAATGAGTAATTATACGTACATCTTACTCATGTGAGTATTTATCACATTCCTGTACGAGTATTATACATTTTAATAAATTTTACGTTCAAATTTTGCAAAAATTTTCTGTTTTCGAGCATTTTGAGATTTTTTTACTTTCCCGAATAAGACGCTTTCCCGCTTAAGACGCTCTTTTTGCGCCGGTCCCTCGAAGAGCGTCTTAACGAAGTTTTACTGTATTTATATTTATATAAACATAAGGGTAGTCTTGACTGACTTACTAAGTAGAAAAGGTATAAATCTTGAGGTTATAGCCAATTAATGTTGGCCAGTATAAATGAGAATTCTTTATCATTGTCAAGCTTTCGGAAATTTTATTTCCTTTCTTAAAACATCTACATATAATAAAATACACAATAATGAAATATAAATAATGATTTTCTTTAAATATTTACTAACTTGAGGTTGCATGTAGAGGATAAAAAGCTTCTTCAAAAGAAAAAAGAGATTATTACTTACTGTCGGTATTCATACAATTAAAGTGTTATCCCACAATTATATTAATTTCACACTACTTTTTTACTTAACGTTGATCATGTGATGTTACATATTAACTATAATTTTTGATTTCGTGCTCCTTCAGAATAAGTAGACGAAATACAAAATTATAGTTGTTAGCTTTCCCGGCCAAGAAAATTCGATAATAGTTCCGAAATACACTTTATTTACAATTATTTATCCTCCCATCCACCACATCGAGCTACAGTAAGGTCTAAGATCTTACGACCGCTAAAAAGAATTGAACTTAATATCTACATTGCGGAATTCACGAAATATATGTTTATGTTTAAGTCGCGTATACGGTCGTCATCATCTAAACAGCTCCAGTGGTAGTAGCGTAGCTAACATACAGTTAATACAAGTAATATCACATATTACATGTATTAACTACACACATTTTTATACAACATTAATACACACATTTTTATGCTACAGAATTTGATCGTAATTTGGATAGAGTGTGATTGCTTTTTAAACCTAAGATATGAATCTTCAAGTGTATACCCAGACTGGCTGATATCATAAAATATTCAAGATTTGTTACACCCTGCTAAGATGTGTATTTAAATATTAGTGGTTGCCCTCTTAACATATGTACATATTTCTGTTTGAAGTTATGGTTATGAAAGTATATCCTGCCAAATAAAGTCCTTACAAGGGTAATTTATTGTCAGTAGATAAACAAGTCAGTAGATGAATAATTGGAATTCCTGGACTGTTTTCTTAATGGCTCTAGGCCAGTTCTAGTAAGATCTCAATTTGTTAAGATAAATGAAATGATAGAATTAAGGAAATGGAGCTCTTGAATTCCAAAACTTGCAGGTTTTTTTTTTACTGCTTTTAGAAACGGCAGTCGTGTTAATGAACTTCTCACACCTTATCAAATGTACATGGGCTACCATAACCAGTTGTAAATAGACCAAACACACTAAGTATACCCTGGTGTTTCTAGTAAATTAACGAATCTCCGTCTTCGATTGTCAAAATATAAATATTTGAGTTTAATATGTACATACATATACGAGGGTGAGTCAAATATGAACCGGAATTGTTTTCGTGTGGCCGCTAAGGCATAGGGAGGAGGCTCGTACTGCTGGGATCTCACGTGACTTCCTATACTCTAGTCAATTCCGGTCTCTCCGTTCTTCAGTTGGCGTCGCAATCGGTAAGGAAGAGATTCGCCCTCAGGTCGCGCAATACATTATTATAAAATTTCTGACAGTTGAAGGCGTCAAACCAGCCGAAATCGTTCGAAGACTTGAAATACAGTTTCGGAGACTTGCCTGAGCACGAATGGCACAAACAATTTTTGGAAGGACGAGCACAACTTAAAAATGAACCTCATGTCCTTCGTCCTTGAGCCAGTGTGAATGAGTGAAACATTGCGACTATTCGGCGCCTTCTGGAGGATAACCTCTTTAACGGTTGCTGAAATTGCAGCTCAGATCGAGATAAGCTTCGGAAGTCATTACAGATGAACTGGGGTTTTGAAAAATGTTGAATCATGAAGTCAGCCAATCTGACACACGAAAAGTTGGAGGAAGGTCATTGGACAACACTGGAACATACTCCCTATTGTCCTGACTTATCCCCATGTTATTATCATATGTTTGGGCCACAGAAAGTGAAAGCACTAGGAGGTGAGTGATTTTTCAATGACGCTGGTGTTGAGGCTTTCGTGCGCAATTGGCTGGAAACACGCCGCCGGCGCCGTTATTTTTATGATGATGGCATTAAAAAACTTCAAATCTGTTGCAAAAAAAATGCATAACAAAAGTAGGAGATTATGTAGAAAATAGTATGTATTTTCACGTTTGTATATTGTACCAATAAATTTCAAAATGAAAATTTCGGTTCATATTTGATTTACCCTCATATTTAGTGAATTAGTGTTGAAAAAAGTTTTAGTCAAGACTCATGATTTGTTAACAAAATGGTAGCAAACTGGTATTCTAATTGTATTATACCTAAAATGTAAAATGGTATTGAGGCAGTACCATTGGTATAACTGATATGAAATCCATATTTTGATGTACTATATATGTTATTTGTTACTGAACACCCTGCATGGAAAGTCGAATTCTAAATGTTGTAAATCGCGATATATTTAATAGTTAAATTTTATAAGTCGGGTTTCATCCAAAAATAATTCAAATTTTCTGGTTACTTTTAACTATTCAAAATAACACCATTGCATTGCCCACCCAACTACTGGTATCCTTTATGCCCGTATCAAGGAAAGGATGGATATTGCAAAAGATTTACACGGTCTCCCAGAATTATTTATACAAGCTATAACTCTTATACTAATAAATAAATATATCAGGATGCAACAAAACAACTCTCAGATAACTTTCCAAGACTTGTGAGTTATTTTAACATTTTTTGCAATCATATTGCAATAAGAAAATTGTTCTTGTAGCTATTATATCTTAGAATATATATAATTCAGCTCTTGACCCGTCTGGGATAATTTGTTTTACACATACACGTTGTAAGAGCATTCAAATGGGATCAGGGGGCAGTATTAGAGAACTGAGAGGACCACAATAATTTCAAATGGGTAGTAGTAGTAAGAATAATTTTAGATGTATGTGATATGTAAAGAAAACAGTAGAACCTATTGTTTCTATGCAATAAAACTGGTTCATATTGTATAAAAGTTTAGGGATGTAAAACAACTCGCTTTCTGTCTTGAATGATGAAAAAACTCATAATGCAAATCTGCAACACGGGAAGGGACCCTAAAGAAAAGGAGACCCTTATTGCGGGCTGAGTATTTCCTTTCAGGCGTGGACAAATTGAATGGCACCTTGAAAAATCAACTTTTCATCAAAATACGCTTTCCTCGTGAATTTACAAGATAAAAGGGCACGTGAATGCATAAAATAGACTTGGCTATTCAGCGAATAAACACATCCGTTAAAGAGTCAATTTGCGAGGTGAAAACCGACGAATATAAAGCCTTGGCGCCTGTCTACCCTTCATTTAGCTCGTAGCCGGGTTGCATACACGTAGATAGTGGTTATATTAGGGCTTTTCGTTTTAGTAACTATCGTTATGGGGTGGCTATTGTAGAGTTATACAAAGTTAATTTCAACTGGGAGTAATGGACTGATATACGAGTAATTTAAACATTTATTTTTCCCACAACTCTCTAAGAATGTACAATTCAAATAAGTAGACGCGGAAACAGAGGCTAACACAAACGTAATGTTGTGCTGTGCGCTAGGAAATCATAAATATTTAAAAAAAAATAATTTTTAATTCAGGAGATGCTCGATTTGCACCCAGATCATCCTGACAACACCCTAATCTTGAAAAATGTGTTATCTGAGGCTACTGCGGGTGATGGACCTAGTATTGTGGGAAATGCATCTCTTTAATTTATCTATATCGTGTGCCTCTGTTTTGTAAATGGTAGTTTTAAGATATCTCCACAAAGGAAAATCTAGGCGATTAAGGTCTGGTGACCTTGCAAGGTATTCTATCGTCCCTTGCCTCCCAATCCGACGATTAAGAAACACTAGGGTAATTTACATTACACTGGATCTTCTTACACTAATCTATTGACATACATTAGTATGGTAATGCGGCGGTGCTCCATCTTTTTGATACCATATTGTGTCGGCTGGTATGCCTGGATTTCCTTTGTTAGGGTGCAGGTTTCTTGATGACCTGTAACGTTTTTAAGTAACCAGCACTGTTTTTCTTCAAAATTTCCTCTAAAAAAAATGAGTCAATTAATGGTGTTGTCTCCTATTATACCTGGTCATATATTTACCTCTTCAGGTCTTTGGGTATGCATCTCCCTCATCCAGCGAGGATTTTCGGAACTCGATAGCGGCAGTTCTGACGATTTACCTGAGAGAGAGTAAACGTTACTTCATCAGAAAATTCGACATTGTTGTGATGTCTTGATTTTCTATTGTTATGACTGATATTGTGTTTACATCGTTTGCTACTTTGTTGGCAAAATTCCAGTCCCTATCAAAGTCTTCTTTACTGAGTATACTCGTATGTATTGGAGTTAGTTTGTATAGGTGCATTGTATTGTGCTTTAATAGCCATGCAACGGATGAATGACTATCATTATTTTATACGGCAATTTTTTCGTGTTGAGGTATTCTGGTTTTCCTGGAACGTGGCCAATACATCTAATTGTTCTCTAAATTGTTTCTCTATTTTGTTAACTGTACTTTATGACATGGGTGGTAAGTCGGGAAATATTTCTCTAAAAATAGTGATTTTTAGAGCTTCGTTTAAATACATACCTAATATTCACATGAATGAAAGATTTTTAAGCAGACATAAGGCTAACTTTCAAACAGTCATTGACCAGAAAAATCAATTATTTTTTGTCGTATTTACTTTTTTTCTACTATCAATAAAACCAGTTTATTTTTTGTTCCATTTCTGATTTTAAAGATGTAATGGAATATTTTGGTTGCACATTTCGAGCATCTCCTAAATTAGAAATTATTATATCAAATATATTATGCTAAATATATAAAAAAATCTGATTAATTTACGAGAACATTTCAAAACCATTCTGAATTCTTCTTTGAATGCCCTGTCCAGTGGCAGTAACATGGCGTATGTAATGGCGTCAACAAATTGATTTACTTCTTGTAGTATTTTAGACGAGGACGTCTTTAGAAATAACAAACTGAACATATCTTTCATGAATTTTATTAGATTATATTAATAAAATGAAATAAATGAAACAATTAACTTTTATCGGTTTTGTTCGACCAGGGTGGGCAAGATGGATGTGCTTCGTAAGTCGCCACACAGGCTTCAGGAGTCCATTCTTGACTTGTGGTACATTGTATCCAGTCAGTTGGAGGATGTGTGCATAGTTCTTTGCATACAGTACATAAGCAATCTGGGTTTTTCCTTCTTTTTCGGACTTACCTTCTTTTGTATATTTCTATTTTGGCAGAAGCATTTTCATTAAAAAAAAAAAAAATAATTATTTTTATTGATAGAAGCATGACGATTGTCAATAGGCGGGCGAAACGGATTGTATTCATTTTGTCCGTCTCCGTTTTACCTGCCAGAGGTTTACAGTACCTAACTTCAAACAATATACATATTATGTGACTAAAATGAAATAACTGCTCTAATATGTTGTCTACAGTATGTGTAAGGCCTAGAGAGCCTTCAAGGAGAGAGTTGCCAACCATCTCCACTGATTGGCCCGCGGATGTTTCTCTTAGCTCGGCGTGTGGTTGCCTGACGAAGCGCCGCCATGTTTTTTAGGAGAAATGAAATGTTTGTCTGACGCGTGTTGAGTAGAACGTCTGAGGTTATGTGTAGTGTAAACACGATAAAGGTTATTAAAAATCAGTGTAATTCCAGTTACAAAAACGAACAGTGTTCTTAACAAAATATCTGTGGTAAGTGTACACAATGCGCATTCATGCAGAACAACAATGAAATATTCATTAATACGTACCTGCTATCTTCTCTGACAATGTTCATGAAACAATAAATGACAATCACAAAATATAACAACAAACTTTACGTAGAACATCCATGAAAAAAAACCCAGAAATGACAGAAATACACCGCATGAAGAAGCAGACGAAACAATAATGTAGACGAAACATGGCGGCACGTAGTCAGCCAACCACACGCCGAACTAAGAGAAACATCCACGGACCAATCAGCGCGCAGCTGTTGGCAACTCTCTCCTTGAAGGCTCTCTAGTAAGGCCGACATCGGCTGATTGTGTAAAAGGATATTTTCTACACTTCGCGTCACTAGTCACTACCTTCGATGCCTATGCAGTTGCTTCTTATCTACTACCCTACTCTAACCAAGTTACGGTCGAGTCGCGAACGTGAACATAATAATTCACACGTATTGTTAGTATTAATTAAACTGCGCTGGTCGACGCATAATTCGTGCCCACGAAACGTAGAATAAGTTTGTAATAATGTCGGGACGTAAATTTGTAAAAAAGCGTTGGATAAACAATTTTGTGGAACTGACCTTTAATGACAGTGAACTTCGTTTTTACCGTGTGTATTGACGTGGAACATAAAAACAGATTTAATTTAATTTAATAACATTTAACGATGGAAGTTAAAGCACAGAATTTTGCTAAAGTCGTGGTTGGGTCACTGGCTGAGGCAAAAGCCGTGGAAGGGTATTTAACTTTAAGGATGTTGGAAAGCACAAATGTGGAAACACTTTGTGAGTGTGACAATCAGTCACAGTCACTATGGGGCGAACAGAACTTTGAAGTAAATAAACGTCGTGTATTGGTGCTACTGTCGGATGCGACGAATGCTACATGAAGGCTGGCCGCCGCATAAAAAGGACGTGTACTAATTTAATCCATGTTATTGATAATTTATGGACACTCGAGTGGCAGTACGGACACGTTATAGCGTCGGTTACAGTGTATATGCAAGATTTCTGTTTTTGTGACTATGGTTCATTTGCCAATTAGTTGAGCTACAACAATTACTATCACATATATAAGGTAAGACCTGTGTAACACTTCGTAACGGTACCGATAGTGGTATCCTGGAGCCGCCCCTGGTAAATAACGCATTTATTATTAACCTCCGGGTTCTAGTAATCACACAAAAGATAGAAGTCACTGAAAGTAAATCGTCGCTACGTACAAAGATAAAATATATGAATAGTTCACCTTCATCCATCGATTTTTTTCCCAGCAAAAACGTTTTTCGATAAATGCGCGTACAAATGAACAGTTGTTCGATCTACTTCCAATAGATCTGGGCCGGCGTGAATCTGGTGGAACTACGTGTCGAGAGGTACTGTTTGTTTCTTTCACATCCCTTATAAATTAGATTTTGCGATTATTATTTGTGCCCGCCCTATCCATCTTGCCCGTCCGTCATCTGCATACAAAACATAGATGAGGAACTAATTTATCTTCTACCTATCTCGCTATTTGTCTTTTGTCAATCAGAACGTCTGGAAACGCAAAGAAGTACTTGCCTGTACGTTTTATTTTGTAACGAATACCCTGCGCTATTGTAACCTCATAGCTTCTATCGCGTGCAGAGATTTTTTTAATCACAAGCTCACAATTTCCTAAGTACATAGACCTGTTAATTACTACGCTACTATTGGATGATATCTCTTTAAACGTAACAAGTCCGTGGAGAAACGCCGCTACATTATTCAAAACCTCATTAGGAAGCAAAATGGGGGGACGACTCTTTTCTTAAAAACGTTTACACGGCATTCTGAAACAGATGTGTTTTTTTTTTAACTCTTCAGCGGATGTGTGCTACGATAATTTTACTTCTATGCAGAACGAATGAGTTGAAAATGTTCTGATTGATAAAGTATTTGCTTCTAAAAATGTCTAGATATAAACTGCTCGTCAGAATAGCGTAACACTTTTTAGATTAGCGCCATTTGCGTTCTATTCGAGTTGGAGACTTGCGGTTTTTTAAATTTCGTCCACACCCCAAAAACCAACCTCATGTCGAAATATGAATTAGCAAGATTTTGACGGATATTCAGAGACTTACGGGATGGACTAAGAAGGGCGCTGTCGGGTATAAAAAAACTTCATTCCGGAACACATTAAGACCTCCTCAGTAGGTTCTGTGCATTTGGTCGCTGTCCCAACCAACCAACCAATCTCTTCAACCCATTTCCAGACCCCGTAAGCCACCTTTTTGCATTTATGCTGGGTTTTGCGTAGTATGGCGACTTTGTTGGGTGAATCGATTAACATTATTGTTGTCAAATAAATCGGTGTGGGGTGCCACAACTCTCTTTCATTCTTTGATAACTCAAGCACCCCTTCCGGCCACACATACACTAGCCTCCCACCAACCCCTCTGGTTCTGCCCCTGTAGGAGGCTGCGTGGAATATCGTTTTGTTTCGAATTCATGTTGTGGCATTACTTGAAGACTCTCGAAGTTGACGGTACCCATTGCGGACGGCCGATTGAGCGCCAATAGTGAAATTCTAACTCCAACCCTCTCCTTACAAATTTGCCCTGCTGAGGGGTTGTAAACAGGTCTTGATGCATGGGTGGCTCAGAAAGCCTTCCTGAGGATGCTCGAACCCTTTTCGGCACACCCCGAGTCGTTTCCTCTCAAATCCTCGTTTGTGGTTCCATCACCCTATTTTTTTTGACCCCCCTCCAAACATTTTTTGAGTTGGTGAAAATTCCCGAAAGACGGCTCGTTGGGTAGGCGGAACCTTCCTTTTTACACTCGTGTGTATCGATAATCGCGAAATTCGTGAGAGATGCTTGGTCCGCGGCAAGTGTTCACTGTGATTTGGGCTCAACTTTCCACTGGGCTAACGCCTGCAAGGTACGCCATCGAAACATGGCTTTGGTCGTAAAATTAATGGAAACAGGTGCTGTTTGGATAGTCTACCTTGTATGTGCTAGCCCAGTTGAGAGCTCCCGCGTCCAAGTGACAAAGAACACTTGTTCAGAGGGGATGGGTGGGGGGTTGGTGTAGGTGCGGCTTGAAGGGCTGCTTGAGTTGTCAAAGGATGAAAGCGAGTGGAATCCCATACCAATTTATTTGGCAGCATTAGGGTCAATGGGACAGCGACCAAATGCATAGAACCTACTGAGGAGGTCTTAATGTGTTCCGGGATGGAGTTTTTATCCGACAGCGTCCTTCTTAGTCCATCCCATAAGTCTGAAATGCCCTCAAAATCTTGCGAATTCATATTTCGACATGGGGTTGGTTTTTTGGGGTGTGGACGGCGAACAGTCACCATAGCGTCTTCGGGAAAATTAAAACCATCTCTACAGGCTACCGAAATTTAAAATCCGCAAGACTGTAACTGGAATAGAACGCAAAGTGCGCAAATCTAAAAAGTGTTACGGTAATTTTGACGAGCAGTTTATTTTATGTGTTGCATTAGTAATATAATAATAAATTTCTACTTACGTGTTGTATATGCAGAAACTTCATTCCACTTTTTATCTAAAACGAATCTGTTGTGGTGACATTTATCCTCTCTCTTTGATTACTCTTCTCTTTGATCCCACAAAGATGTTCTTACAAATATTTCTGATATTAATTTTTCAGTATCCATATTAATTTTATTTGTACGACTATAATAACAATGAGGGAATGTTTGTTGAACAAATGACAATGACGGGATTTACTCAGATTGCCACTCTACCCCCGATAAAACGAAAAAATATATACTTCTTCGCAAATTAAAAAAAAAAACATCTCTATAAAGTATATGTTATCCAAAAATTGTTGAATATTATCCAGAATAATAGAAATCCCGATTTAATTCATTACGTTTTATTTTCTGATGAGGCAACGTTTTATTTGAATGTTGATGAAAACCCACACTGGGTGTAGGAATACCACACGTAACGACCAAAAAAGTCCATGTGTGGACAGGAATTTGTAAGAAATACGATTAATGGTCCTATTTTCCTGACGTTCAAAAAATCCAGTAATTTAAACCGTTGAATCTGGTTTCAACAGGACTTTGTGAATAGAATATATTTCTAAATAGGTTTATTGAAAGAAGAGGTACAGTAGATTAGAGAAAAGCTGCGCAATTTATGGCTCATAAAAGTGTAAAAGAATAAAAAGTGGTTAACAATCAGTAATATATTTATGATTTATGCTCTTTCACCGATTCATTGAAAAATATGGCCTACCTACTGTTAAATATTTTGCTGTAAATATGTGGTATAAATGACACGTATTGCATCATAATTTTTATGTCATACAATGATTGTAATTCCAAGTATATTTGCCCTACATCTGGAGTACTACAGGGTTCTAACTTAGGACCACTACTGTTTTTACTATTAATTACTGATATACATAGCTGATGTCGATTCTTATTTTCATCACATAAAAAAATGTAAAAAAATGTTCGAAGCGTCGCGATGCCGGGGTCATGCAGTTTTCTTTATTTTATACATGTTAAATTCTAGTCTCAGATGGTAGAAAAATAATACAATTTCCTTTAGCGGTTTACGAATAAAATGAGGTGGTCAAGATAAAACAATCACCCTGTATATTACTTTAGTCTTAGAAAGTCCTTAGAAACATTGACCCTTACGTGTGCTATTGTTTTATGTAAACATAAACATAATACATAGACGTGTATACATATTTTAGCATAAGGGATTGTTTTGTCCGTAAATAATATAGAAACTTCAGCTCAGCTTAAATGTAAACCAATGCTTTATACAGGGTGTCTCATTATTAAGGGCCACAACGAATCTTTTTGAGTAAAAAAAATATATTACCATATACCCAAATTTGCCTTAGTCCAAAAGTTATTGGTAACCAAGATACAGGGTGTCAAAGTTATAATTTTATTTTCGATTTCCGTAAATAACTTCTTTAACCTTTGGAGCGCCGGAAAATCTTATATAAGACGCTCTCCATAGGCTATACAATCATTCTTAAATTGCAACGAAACTTACTAGTCTTTGCCTTTTTGGAGGTCGTTGATTACGAAAAAAAAAAGGCTTTGGGGTTGACTTTACCCCCTAAAAAAGTACCCCCGATTCTGATATCAATGTAAGATTGAGTTTTGAGTAAAAATATAATTTCATTTTATACTTATTTCATATGTGTCTTTGCACTATGAACGGTGGCAGATACCCCTGAGGGAATATCTCGTGGACGTTTCTGATAGTAAACGAATGAAAACCAATTCTTGTTGCTATCCAGGGGTGTTTCTGAGTTAGACGATATTTGAAAATATTTTTACAACGCGTAATAAATTACTCGTCTAGAATCACTCTAAAGCAATTTTCGTGCTTCATAGTTCTAATTGTACACACACATACACATACTTATTTGTCCGTTTTCTTACTATAAAATGAACGCTGAAGACTGGCTTGGTCGAGTGGTGAATCACAGCCAGAGAATGCTGATGAGGAAAGAGAGGTTATTCCCAGAACACGGGGATAATGACTTACCAATGGACATTGATTTAGAGGTACCCCGAGATCACATATGATAGATACTTCTATCTTTCCGTGAAATATTTCTCCGGTTCATTCTGCATTCGCGATTCTGTTACGATTCGTGGTGAAACCCCTTTAAGGTGGTGAAGCCCTGGAAGCCGGTGACAATAGACGAATTACAAACTTTCCTTGCCCTCACAATCAACATGGGTCATGTGGGAAAAAATTAATTAGAAGACTATTGGAGTACAGATCCTCTATTATCAACACGCTTTTTTATAAATGTGGTGACTCGCAATAGATACCTACAATTTCTGCGTTTCTTGCATTTCACAAAATACTAACAACTCTAAAAAAAAACAGTAAAAATCTAAAAAAATGAAGACACAAAGTCTCTCTATGTCCTCGTCGTTGGCTTCGGGTAATACTGAAGGAGAGACCATCAATCAGTCACACACTGAACGGCAAAATGATTCCAAAATCACCATAAAAACCAATCCGATTTTGAATCGACGGAGGGAAAATGTGTTTACGCTTCGGATTGGCTAGTGACAGCCTACTATGTTTTTTCCAACCTATTGTTGTAAATTATCTATTTCAGGAATATTTTTTTTTAGTTCAATTGAATTATTGACTGACCCTTGAATGGCCAATAAATATTTTATAGTGAACGTTGTTTAAAATTTGATTAAATAATTTTCTTACCCAGTGAGAGAAAAAAGGAGCAATACGTACCTACTCTCCCCTGAAAAGGGTAGAGTATTATATACTTTATTGTTGTAAACAAAATTCATCTTTCCTGATTTTGGAGAATGTTCTACTCTCAAAAACTTATTATAAAGTAATATTGTAGATTACTTTTTATATACTTTATAATAAGTTGCATTAAAATTTCAAGTACATTTACTTGGAATTTTAAAAAATTAAAAATTTTCCGGATCGATAGCTGCCGGAACGTCTTATATAAGACGCTATTTGAAGTCTGTACTGCATGGGGGTTGAATGTACAAAGAAGGACTAAATCACTAGGATTTTTTAAGGCAAAAAAAGTGCCAAAAACCCCGGCGCTCCAAAGGTTAAAATACATATTTTCACAAAAATTAGAGAAATTTAAGAATATTAAAAAGGCTAATAAAATGTTGGTAGGTGCATTTTTCTTCGCAAATATCGTTATTTTTTTTTATGTTAGTCCACTCACAATTATAAATTTTAATTCCCAAAAGATGATGTCCATCCCACGCTCCAGTGTCCCATGAATATACGTGATTAATCAAAATTACCGCTACTGCTACAGGATAGGTAAATCAGGGAAAAATCTCGATTTTTCGAGCATGGACTTTTTTTTTAATACGTTTTCATTTCTTTAAGAGGCTCCGTCCGGAAGCGCGCCGTAATTACACCACACAATAATCGTCCGTTAATTATTGAGTAGGCGGCGCCTCTCGTACCCCCGCAGCCCCGGCGTCTCTCGGAAGGGGTGAATTATGGTGGGCGATGCGATAAAAAATTATTCCGGCGGCCCGTCAAAAGACCCGACGGCGGCGCGCGGCCGCCATTGCCCCTTTCCTCCCACTTTTGTTTGTTGGCCTCTTAAAAGATTGGAGTGTGGCGGGCGAGATTTATGTCCCATCTTTTATTTAGTTTCGGGGAGGAGGTGGGGGATGTTTATACAATTTTCGCTGAGTTGAACCAACGAGGTGAGGCGCGGTGGGCGAGAACCATCGACCTTTTATAATCACAAATAATAAGCATCAAAGAGAACGATAAGTAGGTTGAAGACGCCAATAGTTGGCATATTGACGTTTTGATTTCCAGATCGATGACAAACTGGTTTAATGACGACAGGTTTAATTGGTTTATTTTAGATGCCTGTGACTTCACCAGTTTTTGAGTGGTTTGAGTTTTATGACGTTAGTTGCATTTTTTTGTAATGGAAAGGTATATTTTATGTCATTTTTGGAGAGTACTTTTAAAGGCCTTTTCAAAAAATCCACACTTAATATCGTTATATTTAATAGTTTCTGATATTGAAAGTTTCTCCTGTCTGTGCAAATTTCACCAATCTTTGACCAAAATGTTTAAAATAGTGTCAAAGTGTGATCCTGAGAATAGCTGTTTATTGTTTGTTGTTAATACATTGCATTACAAACACTCCACTATGACTGAAGAGGGATTTTATTAGTATGATTTGTTCCGAAATTGTGATGCCGTCAGCAAAAACATGTATGGTTTGTCTTTAATTTTTGCAAGGGCAAAAATTATTAATATTAGAATAGACATGAATTTATTAAAGTCATTTACATTTAGTTATTAATCTACATAATATCTTTTTCAAAATGCGATATTTGGCGGAAACGTTGCTAATGGAAATTTTGATGATGATTAAATATGGGGATATATGTCGGATTCATATGAAAGTAGTGTAACTTTTGTATGAAAAACACACACTTATTATCCATTTCACAAGGAACTGCGTTTAAAATTAAAGCATAGTTATACATACATATGAAGGTATGTTTAATATCACCATGTAAATCCTTTGCCAAGACAGCCGACATTTGTTGAAGATGATGTAAAAATTGACACCCCTGTAAGTATTCAAGCAAATCAACGTCAAGTAGCTGCTGACCATGGTATCAGCCATACAACTGTGTTAAAATGTTTTGGAGAAGAAAATTTCATCCGTATGAACATCAATACGTTCACGAGCTAACAAAAAGTGATCTAGACCATCGAAATTAATTTTGACACCCATGGTGTATCTTTAGAGAGCATTCTTTTGTTTGACGAGTCTATTATTTACTTTACACGGATATGTCTATTGTCAAATATGTACGTACTGGGCTGCCACAAACCACCTCTGGATACGAGATAATCACATCCAACTTTCACAAAAAGTCAATGTTTAGTCAGGTATACCACAAGCACACAAAAAATCTATGGTAGAGACCAGAGAGATGTTAGTTATATGTATGTTCAGTCACTGAATCCGAATCCGGGGTTCGTTTCTCCTCATCAGATTAGAATTCATCCCTAACCTTAAAACACACCTCAAAATAGCTAAACCAGCCCTTTTCATTAGAAAATAGAATTCCGCATATTCATACCTTTACATTTCATACATTAAGTGCCATTAAAATAAATACTGTTCCAGGTGAACAGTATTATTTCAGCGATTTTGTGAAATATTTACATTTTTTAAATTACTGAGTTTTAGCCATAACTAGTTTCCACACTGTATATTATATGCCCTCGTCAGCATGGTTTTTTGGACAGTAATTCTATAGTAACGTATTTACTTGCATTTTCTGGTAGGTATGTGTCCAGCACAATTTTATTGGTAATGAGGGCTACATTGTGCTATTTGTACATATCTCTTAAGTCTTTTGACAGAAGCGATCACGGATTAGTTTTAAGTAAACTGAAAAGGTTTGGATTTATTGAGCCTCGGTTACAGTAGACAATAGATTTTTAGCAATAGGTCCCAATATTACGTGCCGTATTATGATTGCAGTTTCAAATCTATTTGCCCTATATCTGGAGTACCACAAGTTATAACTTAGGACTATTACTATTTTTACTATTCATTACTGATATAGCTGATGTCGATTCATTTATTTGCAGACGACTGAAAAATGTATTATGTTGTTTTGGTTAACAATTTTAAAAGTTAAAAGTAAAACAAAGTTAAAGTTATATTTTTATGGTTTATGAACTTTAATTGTAAAATATTGCCTACTGTTAAAATATTTTGCACACATGAGGATGTGGTATAAATATACACGTATTGGATCATAATGGTTTATGAGTTATACAGGGTGTCTCTAAAAGGTCCATACAAAATCCCACCACATATTCCTCGGCTCAAATTAAGTCTATTTACGAGGCGCCAAAGTTCAACTTCTAAGATGGTTTTTTTGCTAATAACTTCAAGACCATTGGGGCGATTTAACTGAAATTTTGTACATTAACATAGTTTTTAGTTACGAAAGCAATGATCCTCAAATCACCACCGAAATTAATCCATTGGCGTATTTATTTAAGATTCCGTCTAATGACCCTCCCAAGTTTTTACGCTAATGAAATTAAAGACTTGTTGACATGAAATTTCGATTAATTGACTAACTTGCTACAAAAAAAGGTACTCTTGATAGAAGTCGATAACTCTCATGGTTTAGGAGAAATTCGCATTTCAAAAATAAATCACACATGACTATCGCCCGACATTGTCTTCACAGAGATGTCAATTGAAGGGATCTTTTTCGTGTAAAATTAAATTTCATGGGGACAGATTAATTAAAGATTTATTTTTACAGCAATAATTGTTCAAAATGTTCACCATTCACACGCACACAAACATCTACACGACGTAGGAAATTGAAAATGACTCTTCGCATAATTTCTTCGTCATTCCTTATATCATTAACTGCAACCTGAATGCACTGCCAAATTTTTTGTAAACAATTGTCTTTAGATGTCCCCAAAAAAAGTAATCCAACGGATTCAAGTCTGGAGACCGTGGGGGCTAAGCTACTGGAGCATCATTTCCTCTACCTATCCATTTGTTTGGATACTGCTGATTGAGGTAGTTTCGGATTCCAATTTGAAAATGTGGAGGGGCCCCATCGTGCATAAACCACATATCCCTCAACAGTTGTAAAGGCAGATCCTCCAGCAGATCGGGAACCGTATTTTGAAGGTGTTGCAAATAAATGTCACCTGTTAATCGTTGTGGAAGAATAACAGGACCAACTATGAAATTGCCGATAATTCCAACCCAGACATTGATCCTAAACTCATGTTGAAAATGTCTAACTTTCATAGCATGTGGATTTTCATCTGCATAAACGTGTTCATTATGGAAGTTAGTGATACCCCTCCTTGTAAAAAACGCTTCGTCGGTGAACAAAATCATGTTGGCAAAGTTTTCATTCAACTGCCGTTGCGTATTCACTGCCCGACAAAAAATCATACGCGATCCGGGATCCTGAATTAAAAGATCTTGACTGACGTCTTATGATATGGGTGAAGTAACTGTTCCTTGAGCGTCCTGTGAACAAAATCTTTGGAAATTTCAATTTCCGCACCTATTCGTCTTGTGCTCAGTTCTGGATCTGCTTTAACGCGAGCCAAAATTTCTTCCTCAACGTCAGCAGTCCTTACAAAACGGTTCCTTCCATAATCAGCAGTTCTAGCAGCAAATCGACCGGTCTCACGAAGACGTCTTATGACTGCCGTAAATGTCGTGTGGTTTGGCAAACGACGATTTGGAAACCGTTCCCCATACACCCTGACACTTAAACGCGCATTGCCTTCACAAAACACATAAACTAATATCATATCGGTGTACTCTTCATTACTGAATTGTGCAGCCATAGTTAATTAAAAAAAACAGCAGAAAAAATTTGACACTTGGCAAAACAAATAATTGAAAACTGACAATTAATTTTCAACGCTATCTTAACTAGATCAATTCATTGATTTTGCGTAATTTTTTGAAATGCGAATTTCTCCTAAACCATGAGAGTTATCGACTTCTATCAAGAGTACCTTTTTTGTAGCAAGTTAGTCAATTAATCGAAATTTCATGTCAACAAGTCTTTAATTTCATTAGTATAGAAACTTGGGAGGGTCTAAAACACGGAATCTTAAATAAATACGTCAATGGATTAATTTCGGTGGTGATTTGAGGATCATTGCTTTCGTAACTAAAAACTAAGTTATTGTACAAAAGTTCAGCTAAATCGTCCCAATGGTTTTGAAGTTATTAGAAAAAAACCATCTCAGAAGTTGAACTTTGGCGCCTCGTAGCGGCCAAGCGGTGCAACATGGTATACAGGTAAGTTGCCTTAAATAGACTTAATTTGAGCCAAACAATATGTGGTGGGATGTTGTATGGATCTTTTAGAGACACCCCGTACAATGATTGTATTTTCAAGTCTATTTGCCCTAGATCTGGAGTACCACAAGGTTCTAACTTATGACAATTACTGTTTTTACTATTAATTACTGATATAGATGATGTTACAGATTCTTATTTTCATCACACGTATTGGATCATCTGTTTAAGAAATCAGCATTTTAAAAAATGGTATTATTTTTAAGCCATAAAACTGGTATGTGCCTGGAAAAAAATGGTCGATGCGTTGTGACGAACACTATATATACTATGCAAGGGGTTTACAAGGTGTCAATAAATTATGGAAAAATCTATATTTTCAATAAAAACATTGATATTCTAAAGCGAAAAAAAATTTACAACATTTATTTATGTATTCAGAATACTACACAGAGGCCCTCTACAAAGTCTAGTAGCAATCTAGTCAGCATTAGTGGAGGACTACCCAATTCTGGTAGCAATTTAGCTATGACAGTGTGGTTGAAACTACCGGTCTTTTAATTTGTTGAAACGAAATGAGCTCACTGAAAAAAGGTCAACCCGTTAGAAGAATCTCTTTATTTTTCAGGTAAAAACCAAAGAGAATCGGCGTAAAGCTCTGGTAGCTGAAGTTCTGCGTGGAATGCAACCGTCGGTTCGAGCGTACTGCAACAGTTTGTCTCTCATTTTGGACGTATTTCCCTTGCTTACAAGAATAATTACACCACAATTTAGGCACGTCAGCGTTCATCTCTATACCAAAGAAGAGAAGGAGAACATGCTGAAAGTGGTCCAAGTGATGATAGATTATAACTTGAATTATGTTCAGGAGAGGACGTTGGAAGGAACATACACGTATAATTTAGGTGAGAATCAAAAAAGATAAATGTAAAAATGAGTTGTTTGTTTTATTTCACCAAATTAACCAGCATTGTCTTAAATTCTGGACTAAAATAATTTGTGTGTGTCTTACAAATGTGTTTCTTACAATTGTACAAAATATTTGTCTTCCCATTGCTTGACGGGCAAAGCTTTATATAAACGGGCAACGAGCACTGAGTTTTGTAGGCCAGGGATATCGACTTTTTACAAACTCGTACTCACTTTTATACCAGGTGTCCTAACTGTATTTAGACAAGCATTATCTCGGAAACAACACTTAGCATTAAGAGTCAGCCGAATATAAACTGAGTTCTCAAGGGCATATCTTCTCTATTACTTTTATGTTTCACAATTTTTATGTGATGGCTACAATCGCGTTTGTCCCTACACAGAAATTTTTCCTTACAGTTAGAAAATAAATATTCGAAATCACCGATGAATTTATTCACTTTGTCAGCAAATGGTAGTTTTTTAGGCATTTGTACTTGTGACATTTTATTATTAACTAGCGACCCGCCCCGGCTTCGCACGGTTTACGACATCACATTAGAAACCCCTAAAATTATCAGTGTTTCTGTACTATATTATGCATGTATTATACATATAAACCTTCCTTTTGAATCACTCTATCTATTAAAAAAAACGCATCAAAATTCGTTGCGTAGTTTTAAAGATCTTAGCATACATAGGTAGTAGATAGATATATAGGGACAGACAGCGGGAAGCGACTTTGTTTTATACTATGTTATGATGTACAGTAATCGGTATTAAAATACCGACATCGATGGCATAAACAACTCGCAAAATATAGGGGGGTGTTCCACTTGAAAATTCAAGTTGCATAATATATTGCCGTTTTTAGGTTATTCAAATGTTGTGGTTAAACACGCCTTTTGAACCAGAATAACTTTTCTATTTAATAGTTTTTCATTTAATATGTCAAACCGTTTCCAAGGTAACTCGCCCGAGTTGAGACACCCGTTATAATTCAATATACTTGTACATATCTAATTAAAACAGTTTGACGTTTTAAAACATTTAGACTTATTTAGGCGAATTTCTTAAGCAACATGTTAAGAGAAATTTGAAACGACAAAATAAATTAAATTGTCGATGATTTTGTTTTGTACATACAATATGACTGAAAAATACATCCAAATATTTCACCCTGTTAATCGTTGGACTTTGAAAATAAATGTAAACATATTAGTTATCCCCAGAAAGTCATACAGTTTGAAAAAAAATGTTTTGTTTTTCTTTTAAATGTACTACGGCACTGGAGTTCGCCAGTTTGTAAGCTATAGCTAACCGCGAGGCAGTGTGCACTGTGCAGTGTGCAGGTCATGGTTCGGATTGGATCGGCGAGAGTCGCCAGTTGGGTCGAGAGTCACGTGGCTGTCGCGATGGGTGATGCCGATGACGACAGAACAGTTGCTTTTTCTTCCTAGTGAGTTTGCACACCTACGTACCTGCTGAACGAACGAAAAATCGTAATTTATTTAGTTTTAACCGAGGTTTTAAGTTTTAACCATGCCGAACTTTACTAATCAAGAGTTAACAGACATTGTTCTTTGTTATGGTGCATCTGGAAATAACGCGTTACAGGCCCAGAGAAGGTATCAACAAATGTTTCCAAATCGCCAAGTTCCAGACGTTCGGACATTTGTGTCTACAGTACAACGGTTAAGAGACTATGGATGTTTCGCCCCACGGGTGCATGATCGTGGTAGAACACGTTCAAGAAGAGTAATGGATGCTGAAGAACAAATTTTAGAAGCCGTTGAAGATGACCCATCATTGAGTACTAGGAGGCTTGCCAATCAAGTTAGGGTTTCACAGTTCACTGTCTGGCGAACACTGAGTGAACAAGGACTTTATCCGTATCACGTCCAAAAGGTACAGGCATTACAACCCGGGGACGAATTCCAACGAATGCAATTTTGTCAGTGGTTACTGGAAAAGTGTAATAACCAACCCAACTTTTTACGTTACGTACTTTTCACGGACGAAGCTGGTTTTACCAAAACGGGGGTTTTTAATATGCACAACACGCATGTTTGGTGCGATGAAAATCCACATGCGTATCGTAATTTTCGGGATCAACGAAATTTTTCGGTGAATGTTTGGTGCGGCATTGTTGGTGATGTTTTAATAGGACCCCACATTTTAACTGACAGGCTGACCGGTAACGGATATTTAAATTTTCTGCAACACGTGTTGCCAAATTTATTAGAAGAAGTGCATTAGGCATTTTAAGACAAATGTGGTATCTTCACGATGGTGCTCCACCACATTTCGCTCGGCAAGTGAGAGACTTCCTTAACGTGGAGTATCCGAATCGATGGATAGGCAGAAATGGACCGATTCATTGGCCTGCCAGATCTCCGGACTTAACTCCGTGCGATTTTTATTTATGGGGACATATGAAGCAACCAGTGAATTATATCGAGGAGTTAACAGCGCGAATACGGGTAGCCGCTGAAACTATTTGCAAAGATCCAACTGTCTTCGGTTCGGTCGAGTTCGGGCTTCCCTAGAACGTAGAGCTCGGGACTGTATAGAGGTCTTCGCCTTCGGTATAGGGGGGCGAGAGGTTTCACCTTAATAAATTATTTTCACTTCAAATTTTATTTAAACTCAAGAGATATGCTTACTATCTTGCTTTTAAATATAGGTTTAAATATTTGGATGTATTTCTCAGTCACCCATAAAATGAACATTTGATTTCCATTTTCGAATAATCGGGTGGAATAATAAGGGGGTGGATTTTTCAAATAAGTCATAAACTGCAGGATCCACAGAAAATTTTCACAAATTGAATGACATCCGGTTTTCGATTTAAAATTTGTAAAGTTACACTTTTATCATCTTGGCGCTGGGCATTGCGGCCCTCAACTTTGCTGTTTTTCACAACTTTTTTCTAATATAACCGACCTCACCTACGGTTTAGAAGTACACACATTATTAAAATAGTGTACACCCTGTAAAACTGTTTTCTTTTTAGAGCCTAACATACAAGAACTTGTGACTTTCTCAATGACCGATGAATCTAAACGGAGTCCTCTCTCGTACTTCAATAGGCAACTCATAGCGAGAGAGATAGAGCTGGAAAAAATGAGACGGTTTGAGGTAGCCAAACACGTGGCGTGTCCGAAGCAGAGTAACGTTTTAAAAGAGAAAACCAGCGAGGTGAAAAAGAAGACTGATCAACCAAATAACTCCGCTGCTCAATTACCGAACCATCTCCAGACACTGAAAGCGAAATCGATGAAGACCGTGAAGCCGGTGAGTGATTTTGAATTTTCGCTTTTTTTTGTTGCTTTATTTGTGGCTTGCGAAAACTGTTTATTTTTAGCGCTTTCATTGTTTAACTCAGAATACTCGAGGTTAAGCTTTGCGAATACACGCTTAAATCGCGCTAGTTGTGATTTGTGTTGTAACTTTGTGAAAGAACCGTAAGCACTTACAGTGTCGTAATAATAGAAATATAGAGTGGCACAATAATTACTTTCTGATTTTAAAAAGTTGTGCGTAATTCTTGCCATGGGGTGACCACAAGATTGCTAGCTAGGTTCTAGCACAACCTCCTCTATAGAAAGTCGTGCTCAGCGAAATCTGGCAACGTAGCTAGCGGTCTGATAGATTGTGGTCAGTTAAACTTCTTTCGATGTAAACACAGCAGTTTGCGCCGGTTTTTTTCGGGTAAAGTGTAGTGAAAAATCAATTATTTGGTGTTAATTCGGTGATTACTGTTTATTAAATTGCATTAAATATGTGTTAGGATACAAAACAGGAATTTGATCCGCAAAAATTTGAATAAACGATTGAGTAAAAGTAAAAGGTAAATATAACCTCAGCGTCAATAATAAATACCGGGACAAGAATTTTAAGTTTTAAAATAATATAACAATGCCTAGTAAATGCTGTGTATTCGGGTGCAAAAGCAATTACGATTTAAACTATAATAGGGCTCAAAACAAACGCTGTGTTACCGTCTTTAAATTTCCGAAAAATGAGGAAAGAAAATTGGCTTGGATGAGAGCAATACCAAGAGATCAATGGGAACCAACCACACACAGTATTGTGTGCGAATTACATTTTAAATCTGATGATATTATTAGGTATGATAAACATCTTCAACCTGATGGGACCTGTGATTTGCTTTTATTAAGCCATCCTCGTTTGATACAGGATGCCGTTCCCTGCATTTTCCCCTAATCTTTCCTCATATGTCTAAAATTATCAAACCTAGTAAAAGTGACCCGCAACAAAGACGCGATAACATTCTAAAAATGCAAGAACACGAAATCGACTCTTTCTTAAAAAGTGACATTATTAAAGATTTCAGTGATTTAAAAATTAATTATACTAAAAACGTTGACATAGGAGGGAGGGAGGGAGTCTAAAATTTGCGAGCACGAAATTTATTTTTTTACATTAAATTTTGAGTATTTTTTATCAATTAACACTAACTATAACTAAAGATCTTGTCGTAAAAGTTTGTATAAAAGGGTAGAGCTTACCCCTTGTGATTTAAAATGGGTTCTTCCTTGTGGCCTAAAACTTTCGAGATGGTCCCAGTTAACAAATTTGTTGTCAAGGTACAAAGTCTCATAGAAAATGTCCTAAGTATCTTAATTTCAGTGCAAGAGAAAGTAATGTACAAAACTTTGTCAAGGCCAAAAATTTAGAAATTGTTATAGATCAGTTGCGAGAAATTATTAACCAAAAACCAAAATATTCATCTTCGACTATTGTAATGGCATTTATTTGATATAGACAGTCTCCTTCATTCTATGAATTAATTCGAGACTATTTTGTATTACCACATAAAAGATATTTACAATCAATATCATCTCCACTGCAGGTGTCAGCTAATTCCGATCAAAGTAACAAAAATTACCTTTTAAATATCAGTAAATCTTTATGTTCATTAGAAAAAGTTGTAGTATTATTTATAGATGAAATTTATATAACTGCTAGATTAGATTACAGGGCAAAAAATGTTATTGGTTGTGCCGTTAATACAAATCCTATTAATTTGGCTAAAACTGTCCTTACTTTCATGATTTATTCTCCATTCGGAAGCACAAAAGAGGTAGTAAAGCTAGGTATTACCCGTGCAAAATATTAAGGGAACTGAAATGGCGGAAATAACAAAGCAAGTAATATACTTTGTACAGAGCTGTGGTTTTTGAGATTCTCTGCAATAACTGATACCCATTCTATTAATAGAGTTATGTTTAAAACATGGTCAAAAACAAACAATTCCTTCATGTCTGGACAAAACTATATTTCTGACGTTTGATTGTGTTCATATTTTTTAAAAACATTTGGAAGAACTGACTTGATTTAAAAAACATTGATCAAACATTTGTTTTCTATGACTGGGAAGACATTAAGATTTGCTAAATTTCAAAACATTAGAGATGTATATATATCATGCAGAACAGAATTTAATTGTTAAACAAGCTTTCAAACTTAGTTACTTAGTTAATAGTAATATAATGTGAATGCCAAAGAACTGATATTGAATTTACCAAAATTACATTTCTGGAAAAGTAACAATCGATCGACAGTCACGGACGGTCATTATAACCAAGTCTATTCTATTTGAATCAGACTTCTTGTCGAGCGGAATGCGACATTGCCTTTTTCTCAGCATGGCTTTCTATAGAGGAGGTTGTGGTTCTAGCTTAGGCATGGACATTTTGGGGAATTTACTGGGGATTTAAAACGATGGAAAATTTCAGCATAAAAACAACTTCTTTACTTTATATAGGACAGCTTGTACATTTTATTACATTTTCGGAATCGTATTTGAAAAT